>CABFOQ010016201.1:62979-74465 GCA_900660455.1 Gephyroberyx darwinii | reverse complement strand
GATCTGGGTGTTGGCCCCCGTTGCCCCCCCTCGGCTCCCTCCTGGCAGCCCAGCGGATACTCCCGCTACCCTGGGGAGGTGGAGCTTCCCGCTGGGTTGTCAGAGAGGTTGGCCCACGTGGCACGGGTACCTGCAGGCCGGAGGGCAGGGTTCGGACCCATCCACTCCCGGACCAATCTAATGGAGGCGGAGCTTATGGATGCTGACTCAGACTTCTAAGCGCGTAGCTACATTACACTTTGGGTGTTGCTTTGTGGTACACAGACTGTAAGCTAGAAGAAGTGCTGGATACTTTCAAACACTTACTAAGGTGCACCCTTTCCCAATGCCCAGTGGTCAAGATGGAACAAAGCTGGTCAGGTTTTGTTTTTGTAGAAAAAGGGAAGGGATAAAGGAAAAATTATCATGTTGTAAATACGTTAATGAAAAAAAGATATTTTTTTATACTTTTATGTGTCTGGTAAAATTTCATAGGCATCTCTGTGATGACAAAACAAATGAGGCAGCTAAAATCTTCATGGCTTGAAACAATAGTCATTATTCTGCTATCTCCTATTTCTATTATGTTATGCGGCTGGCATCGTCTCGGCCCTGCTTGCATCAGCATTGATCACTGCAAGACTGTTCAACTGAAGTAAGGCAGCTGGCTTAGTCTCATGGGTGTCAGACAAGGTTACTCATCAGTCGAGGATGGATCACTAAATCTAACTTGAACGGACTGGAGTCACCCTGTTTAAGTACCGGTTGGATTGGAATTACCACACAGGACAATACACTGAGTGCCAGGAAGTTTAGATGATGTTGACACTACCTGAATTATCCTCATGTGGTAAACCCCATCCATGCGGTACACCATGCAGGTTAAAATAAATGCCAAGGATTACTTGCAAATACTGCTTCCCTTGGAGCATATTTAAATGTATTTAAGGCCTACTGTTAGGCTCAATTTCCCTCCACCCACCACTATTTAACTGTGTACAGTTAATTTGAGGTACTAGCCATACCCCCATTACCCTATGAATACTAATATTACAAACACTGACACAAAATGGGAGGCATTTCATCAACTTGATTATGTTGTTAAAAGAGATGTAGCAGCCAGAAAGAGCTTTTCACACACTGAGGCCGGGAAGTAGCAACAAAACAAGTTGGGCGCACTCACACTAGTGCCTGAACATGTCAATGATGCGACTGTCCCATAAAATCGATGATTTATTGATGAACGTGAATTGTAGTCGGGAGTAAAGCCGCAAATTCCTCCCTCAACGTCAGCTGCCTCCGTAAAAATCTTCTTATACGTGCAGCACTTTTAACTGAAAATCGCTGCATTGCATAATCGATAAATTTATACGCATGTGAGAAGTCCGTGTGTCACCGCACCCAAAGCGACTCCAAATAAGCCACAAAGTAAAATTATGAACTCCACTGTGCTGTGCAAAAGCGCTTTTCTTCAACACAAGAAGTTGCATCGTGATGACGTAAGCGTGCCAGTGTGAGCGCAGGCCAGCGGGGGAGTGGGGAGGGGCGCACTCACCCCCTAGAAGTACATGGGGAAGTAGAAAAAACAAGTCTTCAACTCCTTTATCCGCTCACACCAATTGGTTTGACGTGCCTGAAACACATCGGCCACACACCTGCAGTGTGTGATCAGTCACACCAAAAGGAATACCCCGTATGAATTGCTTACTTTTTACCTTGCCTTCCCTCAGTTAGCCATTTTTTGGCATGAGAAAAGTAATAGTCATAATAATACCATTAGGTTAACAAAATCATATCACTATAGAGCTAAAGGGTTACTATACTCATGTTTCTATACACTCTATTGCCTGGTGCAATCATCCAACAGCTAGTTTATTTTACCTGCAGAGAAAAAAGAAACCGCTTTCATAGATTGAATTGAATGGAATGGCAGTCTGTTTTTGAGTTTTCTTTCCCTACAGCAGTATTTCCTTTCTTTTTTTATTCTGTTGTACATATTTAAGGTAAACTTGGCTTCTTATGTGTTTTCTGTTCTGCTCAGTCCCATTGAGAACCTTTTCTTTGCTGTACTTTACCCAATGAGGGGATTTGATATTTCTTCCTCAAAAATGCCCGTTTCTCAATTTCTCTTTTTGTGAAATGCGTGTATACAGACTGTTCATAGTTATCTCAATAAGAGTATATCAGTTAATTACTCTGCTGAGGTGATGAAAAGGGAAGAGTCAACAGTGCTACGCTGTACCTATGCTGTAACCAAAATTCCACCTAGTATTACCAAGTCATTTTACAGTCACCGTGGATTAATGATGCTGAAGTAGACCGTGATAGTCCTTAGCTAACGCAAATTAGTGTCTTTCAAGTGCCTACTTATTGATGTGTGTGAGGATTATTTATGTAATTTCTTTGTCTTATTAGTTAAGCCGGCTGTACAGCACTGCTATGAAATGAACACTGTAGTATTAGAAATTCATATATTTGGAGTTTTGCACCATAAGAATAGACTATAGCTGTTATCCACTCAACAAGACAAAGAGTATTAAGAAATGGAGATTGCTTTGGAAATTAAATATTAATTAAATATTACCAAACTACAGTCAGTAGTCGTTCTTAACCTATTGAAATACACTCCCTTGGTAAGGCTGTTGACGTCTGTTTGGTTGACTGAAAACCAACCCCTCTTTGTTTTTTATGCCTTTAAAAAGTAGGTTTACTCTTTTTGTAAGCTGTCAGATCAGTTGTCTGGCTTTCTCTCTGCCCTCTCCCCATTTAACTGTGGACAAAATAATTTTTGTCACTTTTGTTGTGCAGCTGTACTTTTGTATATGTAAATAAAAGTAATCATACACTTTTTGAGTCATTGTTTTCCCATATCTTAGCATCTGATGCACAGAGTCTAGGATTTACCTGACTTGATGACATGAATAATCTTGAATAATTAATATACTTAATTACAAGTTACTTTTTCGTGTGCTTTACCATGTCACTGTAGTCATACTAATTTTACTCATACTATTTCTTCACTTTTTAATCTCTACAAGCATAATCACTTTCATTTGAATATTTTATCTATAACTAAAAAAAACCCCAGTTATATTGGTGTAATATTTGTATAGGGACTTAGTGTTTCTGTGGTACTCAATTTATAGTGACTGACATAATTTATAGTGACTGACATTTAAAAAACGTATATTTTTAAAATATTTTTTCCTATGGTATCATTGTAATATTACTACAATATTCCTATAGGATATTATAGTATATAGATAGATAGATACCTTATTGATCGAATGTGTTATAGGATTAGGCCTACTATAGTTCTTTTTCGTAAGGAATTGAATTTGAATTTGAATTTGAAGTTAATCAAAGAGGATTTATATTTTAATGTCTCGGTATTTACTGTTTGAATGGATTAAGAAACAAAGCTGAATGAGTGAAATTAGTTAAAAACCTGAGAAATTTATCTACACTGCAAAAAATATCCACTTGAACAAGTCATTTACCTAGTATTGACTCTTCAAATGTTTATATTTTGTTATTTCATTTTACTTGTTTCCAATGCAAATCAAATACGTTTCTAAAATGTTGTTGCATCTTACTGTGCTTTATTCTGCCTTCTTTCCAGATATTGTTTCTAGAAAATTACTGAAACAAGTGAAACTGTGCATTGCCAGAATTTTCCACTTGTCCTAAGAAAAATGAGGAGCCTGAGCGTTATTTATTTTTGTTAGTGTAGTTAAAAACAATTCTCTCATCTCTCTCTCCCAGCATGCCACAGTAAACCCCCACCAATGCGTGAACGGTATAGTAGACTTTATAACCGGGAAGAACCCACGACTCACAGATGGTAGGGGAGCGACGTTAACTTGAACGCAAAGAAAATGTCCCACAAAAAGATTTCTCTCATGCCAAGTGATGCGGAAAATCTGCGGAGAAGGTCCACGGCTGACAGTTCAGGTGAGTCTAAAATATCAAGCGGGTTTTCTTCATTTCGCCAATTAACAACGTGTGTTCTCTACGCTTAGTTCAGAAAATGTGTTTTCTTTACTCGGGATACTTTCAGTCAGTTGTTATAAAAACAAACGTGTCAGTCTGTGAAGTTTTTTTGTTTTTTTTTAATTTTACGTTTTTCTGTCATTCAATCACGCTTCATGTAAATCACCTGCGTCGCGAGGAGATTTCTTCAAATCTGCCTCTGACATTAAACCTCTAACGTTATTAGCTTTAAGTCACCTCTCACTATGATTTTGAGTTTAATCAAGCTCACTGGAACTCCTTCTTTTAGTGAAGTTGTTTTTTTTGTTTTGTTTTTTTAAGGTCACAAGCCTTTTAAAAGTAATTAAGCAAACACATTTTAGTATGGACGGTAAACCCACCTGAACTCAATTAATATGTGGAATAGTTAACCCAACTTTTTAGCCTGCCATAAATCTTTGACCTAAACTCAAACTGATATGAGTCGATGATTACTTTTTAGGAAAAATCACAAATTAATTATTTTCTGACCACTATATATTTTTCATATTGGTGGTTGTTTCCCAGTACATCACTGTCTACATGCTAGTTTCCTTCTCCTCAGCCACTGCCTCCTAACACCCCAGGCATTATGGTTTTCATAATTTTGAAGACAGTGTAATGTGGTTGCTAATAGTTTTCAAAAGATCTGAGTAGCTTTCCTAAGACTTTGAGGAGGTTTCATAAGGTTTTGAGGTCACTGCCCAAATAGATAATGAATGTCTTGGGATGAACAACCTTTTCCTCTGGAAACATTTCAGCTCCACATTTTGTCAAAAGGTTGTAAGTCAGAATCACATCCACAGCATTGTGAGTAGATGGTGCGCCGGGTGGGCTAAGGCGGACGCTGGGTGCAGGCCACCAAGTCCTATAATGCAAATGTGTTGTAATCCATTGATAATGTGATCAGTTGTGGCAGACAGAGCAGGCCTGACACTGTTGACAGAGGAGAGCATTGGGAGGAGCACATTGCATGACTGTCAGGAGTTTTTTGTTAGTCACAGATATTCCCATGGGACGGCTAGAGGGCACTGGTCCTGGATGTCAAGTAACCTTCACCTCTAATGAAGTGTGACCACTCCAGTAGGCCAGAAAAGTTTGTTTTGTTTAATGTGAGACACCTTGTGTATAGCTGCATCATTCATTACATCGCCTACACTTTTATTTATGTGCAAGTTTTTTGTTTTTTTTTGACTTTTTGATTCCATCAGTTTTAATTGAGGATGCTATATGTGTATTGCTCACCTCGATGTTGGTTAAGCACAACAAACACAAATAGTAAATCAAAAGTGAAGAGGTTCGTCACAGTGTTTTATAGAGCAAGAAAGGAAAAAATCAAATCTTAACCTGTTTCTAACAATGTTTTTAATCTATGACTGATGATTTATTTCAAGTTCTCCATAATGTTCCCATCTTCAGAGACCCACATGGATCCTGAGCAGCATCACCGGTTTCCACAGCAACCGTCCCACAATGAAAGGCTCTGTGTTGCCCCCCCCCACCCAGACCTGGCTGTAGCTGAAACCCCCTCCCCTGATGCTTCCCACCACTTCTGCCACTACACACCAAAAGGTCTTCTTGCTGTTCCTAGAAGTAAGGCCACACACAGCCAACTGTCCTCTAGATGCAACGTTAATGGGGAAAGCCACTGAAATCAGTTATCTGTTTATATACCATGTAGTTATACACAGAGAAAGGGCATTCAGTGTTTAATCTTAAAATTGGGGCACTCTCCTTGTTTTAAGATAATATCACTTCAAGAAAAATCCTGAAACCAATAAAACTGCTTTGGAAACAAGTCAAATTATCCCACCCCTTTTTTGAGATTTTTTCACTTGTTGTGAGATACATTTTTAAGATGCAATACTACATTTCTTGCAAAGATGTTTTATGAGTTCTCAAGGCAAATGCAATCTTGTGATGTCATTTTTTTTTCATGATTGGAGATATTTAAATATAGACACAGGTAAGTGATTATTGAGAATTATGGGAAAAGATAAAGATTATTATCCTTATTGGTCTAGGGTGACATCAGGTTTGTCATTGGATCATAAACCAATCACCTCCATCATAGATGTTTCGTTGAATTTGGCCCACAAAAGCTGAACCCCAGAACTGCCCCTCTTTCTATCATATGTCTTAATATCTATATAGGAGGACAGTCCGGCACCTCAGCCCGGTCTTCTACTTCACGGTATGGAGAAGAGGGTTGGCAAGATGGCACCACCAAGACCACAATCAGAGCTGAGAATGAGGTAGAGGCCAACAGGGAGGCCAACAACTACAAGGTGAGCCATGTTCTGGTCAACAGGTGATTTTTGCCAATCAAAACAAAAGCCACTTTGACTGGGACTGTGATTGGTGGAAATAATCAGACATCACTTTTTGAAATGCTTTCTGAGAAGTTGAAAGGAGTGATACTGGAGGAGGACTTGACAGCTTGATAGCAGATACCGTCAGCATTTGTACTTCAGTATGAGTGCATGCTGCACTTCAGTAGCGCTGGCATAGTACTTACTGTCAGGATACTGATTGCTGAACAGTTTTCAAATATTGTGTATCTTACTAGTCTAGAATGATGGTCAAGTTGCATTTTACCAAGGAAACAATCACTGTTTTGTGCGGTTCATATTTAACCCAAACCCAAATTTAACCCCATCACTTTCACTTTTTTACTTTTTTATTGACTACTTAATTTATTTCCCTATTTAAGTCAAAGTTGTCAGGGTATGATAGTGTGACTTGTCTGTGTGGATCTGTTCATAAATGTCAATGCAACATGGCTATGATGCATGAACTGTTTCCTTCAGTTTGGCTTCAGAAAGTGGAAGGGCAATGTAACTGAGCGGCCCATGAAGGAGCGGTCGGACATTGTCAGGGAGCTCTACTCTGATCTGAACACTGTTAAGCCTCAAGCAGGTCTGTCACTTTTCTTTCCATCCTTTCTATTTAATTGACTGAGTATATGGTACCTCTTTAAATTGGAACAAGTAACAAAATTTGATCCTTGTTTTGTGTAAAATGTTAAAAGATCTTCTGTCACCAGATCAATCTAATTACATTTTTTTTTGATAACTTCTCTTTCAGGCTCTGTGATCACCTGTGGGAACATAGCTTATGTGTTTTTATTTGGATGGTGGATCTCTCTAATCTACTTCCTGATTTGTCCAGTGATGTTTCTCACAATCTGTGGTGCCCCTTATGGTATGCATTCAACAACTTTCACAGCTCAAAGTATTGTAGATTCATCTCTGAAATGCAGAATCTGATTTCTTTTCTTTTTCCAGGGAAACTGTGTTGGAAGATGACATGTTACTTTATGTGGCCATTTGGGAAGTCAGTAGAGAAGGTAATAGGACATAGTATCTGATTAAGATATATTCAGTTGGTTCATGTCCTGGGATATCTATGATAGTTAGGTCTCATAGACAGTGAACATAGTCCTATGAGGGGGGGGTCAAGGTCAATGTTTTCTCCAGGGCGTAAAGGGAACCCAGTACAGCGCAGGCGTGTGCTTCAGTGAACTGAACAAAGTATTCTAGAGCAAAACTGCCAGCAAGTCAGACCCACACACACACAACAGCAGACATCATTTCCGCTCAAACACAGACCCACACAGTGCTGTACCAGAACCAAAGACAATATCAACATGCCAAAGAGGTAGGCAGATGTGTTACTACCTGACTAACATTAAAGGCATAGACCACCCAATAATCTAAATTTGTCAGCTATTTTCTTACTTTGAAAATAGTCTAATAGAAAAAATAGATCAACATTCCACATCATGTAATTCAACATTCCGCATTGTAAATCCTGTACTGGTCCCAATACCAAAATGAATGGATAAGATAGGACTGAGTGAGAAACATATGGCTCCAATGCAAAAGATCCTGTAAATAAATATGGATTTATTTTTTTCTATTAGACTATTTTCAATGTAAGAAAACAGCTCATGCTTATGTTGACTCTGTGAATGAAAGTGTATTAAACTAACTAGATAGCTAGCTACTTACTTTAACCTACAGCGTCTCCATTGGCTTGGGTGACACACATGCGCATAGACTTTAATGAGGACGTGAGCCACTGCAATGATGGGAGTGAAGCAGGCAGACGAGACGTTCAATTAACATCAAGGTTATGAGAAATATAAGAAATGGTATGGTCCACTTTAGGGGTGTCTGAAATCGTATTACAAGATTCTTCCAGGCTTGAATATGGGAAATATATTGTAACTATATTGACAGGCTTGTAGCATGGTTTGCTTGTAATTTTGCTGCGTGAACCTAAACAAACCAAATATAAAAATGCAACAAAGTAAACTTTTCAACTATGGTTTGGACCAAAGAACACAAACTGTAGGTGTGCTCTCACCCTTAATATCTGGAATACTCTGCATGCGCATGTACTCCCTGTCATCATAATCTTCTTTCTTGCTGTCACTACACGTGGTCAGGCCAGTGACGTGAAGCTCACAAACTGTGAGACAATCCCTGAGGAGAGGGACACTGAGGACAGCAAGGATCTCACCAGACATAAGGACACCGGGCCCCTCCTGGTGTCGTCACCTGTCCCCATCGAGATCCCTGTCCCACCACCCCCGTCAAAACAAACCTCACGACACTGGGTGAGGAAATCACAATCACTACATTCACTTAGTACAATAAAATGTTATGGAATCCGTCTTGGTGGTGCTGGTGCATACACATACCACATACTGACGCATGTTGCAAGAACAACAGGACCTCACCACAAAATATGACTCAAGAGACCAATCCAGTTTCATTAACTGACAAGACTGCCTATAGAAGCACCTATGTTAGTTCAGATATTAATTCATAGACGCTGTGTTTCAATAGATGTGTTTCAAAAGTCTTTATCATTAATACTGAACTTTAGTCATACAGCACTTGTTACAAAGTGCTGTACAAATGATGAAATCATTTTAAAAAAATCTAATCTCACAAGAAAAAGATTGACTTTTAAACCTTTCACACATAACCCAGGAATAGTACAGTATGCTGATCTGGTCCATCCTGTGTAGGAGGCAATTCACACGGATGGATCAGATCTCTGTCACTACCATTCAGGACAGACCCACATATGAAAGTGTGTTTCTTGAATCATCACATCTCTAAGGGCTTTCAACTTCACCAGAAAGATGAGCTAAGGAGGTGTAGCCTCAACACTGGTTAAGCACTGAATCTTCACACCAAGCAGAACAGAGTTTGACTGTCTCAACCCTCTTGACTAGGGATGTCAACTTACCTGGGTCAGTTATTTCTCACTGATGGAGGGCCTATTTATTTCCTAGTCGGGTATGAACGGGGTAGTGCGTGGATGGTAGGAGTGACGAGAACATTAATGGATTTTAAGGGATTTCCAGTTTCTAACACTCTGTTTTGTTCATTGTATGGTTGTTGTCCCCGTCCTTCCATGCAGTGTCGTGTCAGCACCTACGTGTGGCTGTTACTCGGCTACCCTTTCCTGGTTGTGGTCCACTCCCTAGCCTGTGTGATCTCCTGGCTCCTGGTCTTCACCATCCCTGTGGCCAAGATGAACGCTCGCACCTTGGGTTTCATCCTCCTCATGGCACCAGAGGACATCCAGATCCGGACACTGGAAAATGTACACGGTCGCACTTGCCAAACTACCAACCCTAAAGTTGTCAATTCAGTTTTCAAATTAATAGCCCACTTATTGACTAATGTAGTGTAGCTGAAGCACTGTCTCTGCACTACCTCAGCTGTCCTAGGCATTGATAGCACTCTAGTTGACTATTGCAGCCTGTGGCAAACTAATAAGAAGCCAGCCTAATTGGAGTGTCTGCTTTAACGTTTGTTAAAATCGGTTCTGTTGCATAAACTTCATTAGTAAATTGGCTGTTTTCATTAGATGTGTGGATTTGTAACCTGAGGTGAGTGATCTTTGTTCTCTTTTGCAGAACCATGGCTGTGAGACCAAAGTTCTCCTATGCTGTTACCGTGCCTTCAACATGTATTACTACAAATATACTGTCCAGGGAATCAACATCTTGGCTCTGAGTATCCTTTCGGGACGTCTGTGGCTTGTAAGAAAGCAAAGAGCTTTAAAGGGGAAAGCTCCAATTTGCTAGGCTCACCTGTAAGGCCATTGGAATGCATTGCAGTAAATTGCATTCATGGCGCTCAAGTACTCGTGCAGTGAATCATGGTAGAGTCGCAGGGAAATTAATGGGTTCAACAGAAATGGAAAAAATCTACACTGGCTACTATCTCTTGTGGCTCAAACTAACGTCGAGAAGTGTCACTTAGGGACAAGTGTGCGACCAGCTGCACCACCTACAATGACCAGCAGGAGTCAGGCATTGCCCATAGCCTTTTCAATGTCGGGGTCCTTAAAAGTAGAAGAAGCAGAAAGCTGAAGCCATTGAGTCATGCTGCATGAGTAATACTTTTTTCTTTTTTTAAACAAGCTATCAATTTGTTATTGTGTACTGTGTTTCTTGTTATGAATTTACTGTCAAGATGGTCAGTACTTATCAGTAGTCCATTGGCTACGGTGTTGTCCTTAATCTGTGTTCCCTACAGACCTGCTTCCTTTGGTATTGGTCACCCTGGTCGTTGGCTTCACAGACAGAAACCACCGATACTTCAGTGTGGAGGCCAAGTTTGCCACAGCCATCTCTTCAATCATCCCTCTCTCCTACTTTATTGGCATGGGCATTGCCAGGTAAAGGCTTTTTTGTTTTGACCCCTACTACTAAGATGTTTTCTACTTACTACTGTTTTTACCTTGAGATTTCTATGAGATTTTCACATTATGATGAGGGATAGAAATTTTGCTCGCCTCCAGTAGTTTCAGATCATGCTAGTGTGACATTATTGTCCCTGGCCAGCAGCTGAATGGGGATGAATGGAGAATGTGCAGTATTCCTTTTTCCTTTCTTAGATTTAGGTGGAAATGCATGGACAAGTTGAATGATGGCAGTAAGACTGAATCTAATCTGTACCATTGTCTTGGAAATTGTTTTGTGATGCATCTACTTTGAAGCTACTGGAAGATGTGGCAGAAGTCTGTACTGCTGTGTATGTTCTTGGCTGTTTAATTGATGGCGTGTATATTTCCCAGCATTTCAGCACAGAGTAACTTTGCAGTGGGAGCGGTGGTGAATGCAACCTTCGGCTCCATCACAGAGATGACTTTCTACATCACGGCCCTGCTGCAGGGCCACCACGCAGGCAGCAAGTGTTACGAAGAGATTGTCAAGGCAGCCCTCACCGGGACCCTGCTGGGGTGCATATTGTTCATACCCGTGAGTGTCAGAGGAGGACGGAAGGGTAACACACAGCATTAACATGCAACGTTAACAGGTTTGGTACAGATGCCATCCAGGTACATATTTAGGGTAAATCAGGGTTCCCACAAGTCATAAATCTTTGAAAGTTTTGTGTTTTTAAAAAAAAAAAAAAAAAAAGTGTGCTGTTGTGTTGACCTTTTGAAAGTATTGGTTTTATAAA
>CABFOQ010016201.1:32409-62959 GCA_900660455.1 Gephyroberyx darwinii | reverse complement strand
AATATTTCTTCAATAAGCTTCAGCTCTCTAAACCTCTATGGGTCATTGACTTCATTTGTTATTCACCACACAATGATTGATCTTGCAATCTCCCATCTCGGATGTGTGCGGGTAACAAGAGGTCATCCTCTTCTTCCAATATAATGTGAATACAGCATTACAGATTATAGCCCGCTACCAGTGTTGACAGTCCCTTTTGCCCCTGTTAGTATTAGTTATTAGCATAGCTAGTTAGTTGGTTTTTATTGTCTCTGTGTTTACCACTGCTGGAGAGCATCCTCATCCCTGTGACTATCTAAACACATGCCCTCGCCTCATGTTGACTCTGTGTCCGTGTCCATCTCCCCTCTGCCCAGGGCATCTGTATGATCATAGGGGGCATTAAGCACAGGGAGCAGCGGTTTAACAGTCGATCAGCAGGGGTGAGCTCTGCCTTGCTCTTCATATCCATAGGAGGTATGTATGGCAGACACACACACCCCTAAACAATATTGCCTACAGCAGTAGATTGAAGCCCTACACCTATCCAAATTCTGTAACATTCTCCCCAGGCATTTTCGCTCCCACCCTCTTCTCAAAGGCTTACGGTAATCTGATGTGCGAGAGCTGCACCAACACTCCAGGCAATGCCAGCGCACCCTTCATCTGCAAGGACTGTCACTACGACACGGTGAGCCCTCACTTCCCTGTGACTTGTGACCAACTTGTCACCGACTGATGAATCCAGTGGCGGCGTGCTTTCTGAGCACAGTGTTGCAGATGAACGCAAGCAACACAGCAGCCCTGTTTGTTCAACGCTGGCCTTGAGCTGATTTGAGAATATTTAGTTTTGTAGATTTAAACTACACAATGAACTGGTAGGAGAGCAGCAGTCGAGAACAATAGTGGTTCATGTGTGCCACACTTTCTCTCTGCTCCCCTGCCTTTGATGTTGGTATCAACATCGTTCCATAGATTAAAACTTCATGGGTCCCACAGCTGCCAAACTTTCATGTTGTTGCCAGGGAAAGATGACTATTTTATTGCTGTTGTCTTAACCTTATTTAATATATAAACCTTGGCTGTGAGTACCTGTATGATCTAGTATTTTATCTTTTTCCCTTTTTAACAGAGTGAAGCTGACACGCCTGTGGTTCTGTCCCATATTGAGTAAGTACACCTGGTATATTATGTCTCATTTTGCAGCACTTTCCCAAAGTAATCTGCCTGTCAAAATGCATTGGAGGAACAGAACAGTCTCAGTAATTATTTTTTGATTTCTTTGTGTTGCTCCAGGCCCCTGGTGTACACCATCTCTGTGTTGCTGCCTGCTGCATACCTGATCGGCCTCATCTTCACACTGAAGACTCACTCCCACATCTATGATATCCATATCAGCGATGGCCATGGGGGTCATGGACACGGTCAGTGCCCACAAAAGGGTGGTGAGGTTACCACTGGCCATCAACTCGCAGACCACATGTGCATTAATGACAATATTGCCATCCATGGTACAGCAGGTGTGTGGGGTTAAAAGTTGTGTGCATGCAATATTCTTATGCATGCAAGAGTGAACAACTGGGAATGAGAAATATAGCTTTGAGTTTCTGCCTAGTGGCTTGCTTGTTACCTCATTCTTTTTGTGCATGCATTTGAATGAAGGAAAGCCTTTCTCTTGCAGTGAGGTATGTTGTAAATTTTTGCCTCTGACCAGCAGGCCACCATGTAGTCCATTGGTCACGGTGGAGGGCTCTGGCGGTGCTGATTGTCGCCACATTGCTGATGGCAGCTTGCGCTGACCTCACCACTGAGAACATCCAGCCCATCCTGGCCTATTCCTCCGTCTCCCAGGTATTCTAAAAATGCCTCTTCAAAAAGGAAGGAAAAAAACAAGTTTTTAGAAACTTGTCATTGGTTCATAAGACCATCTTTGCACATAAAGGGCCATGTAAACTTTAATTTAAAATGAAATATGGTAAAATTGGTGTTATGAAATACTCACATAACGGCAGGGAAAATAAGTGTATTTTGATGCACTGTGTCTAATTTGCTGTGTGCAACAAGAGGAATAAAGATAAATTCAGTATTTATGTATCCCCACTACACCTGACAGTATAAATAAAAACTCTCCTGAGCTCAGCGGCTCAGTCATAATGTATTTGCAAGGCTTGACACTAGTCTCTCAGTCAGTGTATTGAAAGATGTCGCTGTCCCCCCCTCCTCCAGTACTTCATCGGTGTCACAGTGTTGGCCATGGTGCCTGAGCTTCCTGAGATTGTCAATGGGATCCAGTTTGCCCTGCAGAACAATATCAGCCTGAGGTATGAGCCAGCAAATTGCTGTTGTAGTATTCATTTTCAGTATTGTGATAAATCCTCTGTTGAAATTTTGGCAACACTTTAAAATATTGTAAGAAATAGTAAGAATCCAAATGTTGTGTAATAGTTTTTCCCATGTCTATACACAGGAATGTTGTGTTAATGTTGATTTGAGTGTTAATGAAATTTTGACTTGTATAAATGTTTGTTGTCTTCAGCCTTGAAGTGGGCAGTTGTATAGCTGTACAGGTCTGCATGATTCAAATCCCCCTGCTCATCCTCTTCAACGCTTTCTATGTAAGTTAAAATGGCTGTCAATGAAGCAGTTTGGTGGGGTTTTTTTTTTGTAGATTTTAGTTTTTGGTGTAATGGAATTGTTTCCATCTTGACTTGGCTGACTTTTCCAGGATGTGGGCTTCGTGCTTGTATTCAGTGATATGCATCTCTGGGCCAGCATCTTCAGTGTCATTCTGGTCAACTACATCTTTATGGATGGAAAATGCGACTACTTTCAGGGTAAGGAATGAGTTTACACCACAGCAGAAACAGAGAATCCGAAATGGGTTTAACTGAAAAGATTACTTTGTTAAAATGTCATAGGACCAGCATACTATCTACACATATCCATCCAAAGCATGCAGATTCATGAGGTAGCAAGGAAAAGAGGGCATGTATTTTGTAGTCTGGCTGATGTATGGTAGATCAACCACATGGTAGCATCAGCAAGTCCTTTCTAATCCAATGTGTTTTGTCTGCAGGTACTGCTCTCGTGGTGGTCTACCTCATTCTCCTAGCCCTGTACTTTTTCGCACCTTCACCGCGCTCTTGTTGATCTGCTTGCTAAATTGGAATCATGAAGCCTCTTGATTCTTTGCTACGATACAGAGGCCCCGACTGATTTAATGTAATATCTTCAACTTGTGTGAATTATACATTATTCGTACCACAAAAGTTGGCAATCAAATTGGTCCAAGTTCTGAAATATCACAATTTGTTTCCTCTGAATGTAACCTGATACTGTATTGTTGTCTTTAAAAACAGCACTTGGACTAGCATTTTAGTGTCAATCTGCCCTGTTTGTTTTTGCACTTGTGCATTGGAGAGAAAAAAAGTTTTAATTTACTAAAGAATGGGTACGAATTGTTGTAATGGGTGGTTTATAGTTGTAATATTGTAATAAACACATCAATTGATAAAACTGATATGAGACCATTCTCCCTACCAATTTTTTTTTTTTTATCAAGTTAGGGTGAAGAAACTTGGTCTTGATTGTTGTTGTATTCTGATACTGCTTCTGACTTCACACCTCATGTATCAATGCTGAATTAAAATGCCATGCAAATGTAATTGGATCAATCTAGCCAGCATTCTCAAAGTGGGTGTTAGTAACTAAAATTAGTAAGCAAACAATCCTTTCTATGTAATACATTTCATGTGATGTCAATCTAAAAAACGTAAAAGTATGTCATTCCATAATATGCCTTGCCAGATTATTAGACAAGCAAAGGGGAAAAGTGAAACCAAAAGCTACTTACAGTACACTTTTATTGACTGAACTCAAACACATTCACATATACAGGTCAACATTTTAGTGGTTGCCTTAAAACTATTTGTCACAAAGTAATTTGAAGTCCTTGGAGGCAACTGGAATAAAAATAGGGTCATGGTGTCATGCAACTAGTGTTATGCAGAACATAAAATAGGGGACAATAACGAAGTGCAGGCAAATTTCATGCATTCATGGGAAGCGTCGATCAAATTGGCAAAATCTCATCCTGACCTAAATCCAAGGTCCCATATACACTCATACCAGGTTAAAATCACTTTGTTCAAGGTGCAATATTTGGCATTGGTCATATCTTCATTAGTTAAATGTCAAATTAACTATTAATCACATCACAAATGATATTGCTTTCAGGATTAAGTCCCAAAAGTAAACATACAGTTGTGATAATTCATCTTTGCAGCAATACCACTAGCCAGGTTCCCAGACTTAATATGCTGCATCCTGTCCCACAGCGCACCAGTGTCTAGCCAAACAGACTGACAGAAGCAAAGTCTTAAAATAGGATACAAAATTGCAGTTTTGCTAACAGTACATTGATTAATGGCAGCACAGTGAAAAGTAACAGCATTTAAGAATGTAAGTTGTTAAAACATTCACTACTGTTAATCTTCAGATAACACTTTTCAAAGTGAACACTGCATTTGTTTAAACATGCAAGATCTTTTACTGCCTAATTTTGATATCAACATCAAAAGTTTGGAAAAGGCACTGCATTATAGAACAAGTGTTTGTATAAGCCTGCTACTAAAGCAAATCCCTTGCTAAAGTATTAATTTCCATTTGATCAATAGAGAGGGAATAAAAGTTTGAGCAGAATTAGATTAGACTTTATTTGAATAAAAGCATTTTAAAGTAATAAGAGCACCAAATTCACAGTGATGTATGGTTTGGTTTACAAATGAGAATTGCAAGAACACGCAGAATGAAAATAGTTACTTGTACCGTTTGGAATAAAGTATTATTGATGCATTTTGAAGCTTCCTTCGATTTTTGTTTTGCGCTAGATTCCCCAGCAGACATTAGGCTGTAAGACACTGTAATGGTGCAGGAACAGGCAAAAACAGCATTTGACTTTTCTTCACACATTGATGAAGAGCATACAAGTTGAACAAAGGAGACAAGTATTATCAACCTTAAGTTTGGCAGTTAAACCTTCCTGCCCTCCACTTTTTAGATTGGTCACCTTTGCTTTAAATTAATTCCAGCCTCCTAGTATGTCTGCTGAAAAAGAAATGCCTACAAGTATGCAAAACAGAGTGTGCAAATGGCAATATCTGATGACAAAAAACAAAGAAACTGATTTAGTCCATCAAATAAATATACATGCAGTTTTCCTTTGAAACAGCATTCTTAAAAGTGGTAAAGAAGGCTGATAAAAAAATGGGTGAGGAAAGAGTCTTTGTTACAAATATGACATGGTGAAATAAAATGTTTCCAAGAGTCATGGTTTGAAGGATGGGGAGGGGAGATTCATGTTGTAGGAGATAATGGTGGCAGGGTGGTTCGAGTGAAATCCACAAAACATTCCACATTTGTTTTCTTTATAATCATAAGTGCAAACAAGAACAAAAACAACAAAAAGGCATCCCATTGTTTTTGGTTTTAAGGCGGGGCTACTTTAGGCAGGGGAAGGACAGGGCTTTTTCCCCGAGAATGTTTCCATGAAGTAAAATCCTGTGCTCTGTCGGATGTCATCTCGTCCCATCCCAGCCCATCCATTCATCTGTCCGTCCTCCACTGTGCGGTCTATTTCAAGCGTTCAATGAGTTCCTGTGTGAGGCCCAGGTTGAGTAGCTGCATGGTAGGCAGTGTGGCCAGGTGGGGGAAGGCCTTGAGAAGCCTCTCCCAGCACAGCTCCAGCAGGCTGGGAACAGCCAGCCAGATCTTAAACAGAGAGCCAGTCCTCTTGTTCTCATGGATGTTCACCACGCCACCATGGATGTACATGCAGCCAGCCTGTGGAGGGAGTAAGGGAAAGAGGATGGAGAGAGAGAGTGATGGAAACATGAGCATAATATACATTTAACTTCAGAAGTAAAATGCCCTTGAAAGTTCATGAAAATGCCTGTGAAATTAGAAATCAGGGCAAAAAATGCCCCAATGACTAGGACAACCCTTGCATTTCACCCTGTTCACATTTTATGAGTTGTTAAATATTCACATGTGAATGAAACCACTGTCCCCCTGTGGGCCATCACAGGTGATTCGTGGGAGCCTGTGACTAGGGGATACTTTCCACTGCATTCTGGCTGAGGAACAGGAAGGGAAAAAAATAGATCATGGGGGCAAAAAAAAAAAAGCCCTCTGACAAAGGATTATTTCTTACCCTGTTTGGCATTCGTGTAATTTTTCCTCATTTTGCTATTAACTACAAAAGTTAAAAGGAAGAACTTAAGCAGGTAGAAATTTAGTGTCCCTGAGCAATACTCTCTCTAACTGATCCTGACCTCTGATCTCCCCGTGGAGGGAGGCAAGTGAAAAGAAAGGGCTAAGAAATTAAGCCTTTCTTAAAGAATGAGTTCACTTAAATTTAATTGCTTTTATTTAATTCACTTGCTGTGTATACCCTGAAAATTACTGCTACAGTAATACTGCTATTCCAGATTATACATCGACACGCAGACCGAGAGTGACCCTAAAGTGTAGTGTTGTACTAACTGGGGTGACAGCAGCACAGTGGAAGTAGGCAGGTTCAGGCATAACCGCCGGTAGTTTACTCCACTGGAACGACTGCAGGTTGATCTTCCACAGATCGGCTAAAATCAACTCCCCGTTGTAGCCTCCACAGATAAACACATCTAAACACAGAAATATAAATGGTCAGAAACATGCAGTTGTTGACGTTAGCTGGCCAGGAATCCATTGGTTTTAGATCAACAAATTAGGGAGGAATAGACTACTGAAGGTTTCACATATGAGGATGTGATACCAAAGATCAGCAGTAGTTTTTCTGTTTGAACAAGTACACAAAAGAAAGAGATGAATAGTTCTCACCATTACGTATTTGCACACAGCTATGACATCTCCTAGGAGCAGGATACCCTGTCAAATCATAGCTGTTTTAGAACAGTTTGCACTGAGAAGGCAAGAATAACATGTAGATCATGTGGTGCAACATACAGACCTATTTTATCATGAGGTTTAGTTGCAATCTCCTCCCAGGAGTTGGTCTCCAGATTGTAAGCATGTATCTAGAAAAAAAAAAATCCAGAAATGAAAATCACTATACTTACTGTCAATGAAAACCTGTAATCATTAGGTGAGTGTTTTGCTTAGTGATCAAGAGGGATTTGACTTGTGTACAAGACCAAACTAATGTAAACAGTAATAGACATTGGTTTAAGTGTAGACACAGTTGATGAATATGACTTCACTGTTCAAATTACCAGAAAAATTTGCTTTCTCTTTCATTTACCTCAATACACTTAGAGGTGTGCTAGGGAGGACAAAGAAAAGATTCAGACAACCTATTGCTTCAGTTACAATGTCATAAAAAATAAGACAATCGGGGTGCTCATGTTTCTCTGAACATTATCTTGTGAATGTGACTGTGTGAGATAAATGTGCTGTGTGAGTGTACCCATACGGTCTAGTGACAAGTGGTATGGTACCTTGTCCAGAGGGTAGGATGTCCAGGACGTTCCTCCTCCCAGAATGTAGATCCTCTGTCCATCGTGTGCTATTTCATGCCTGTAACTGACACACACACACAACACATCATTTCCCATCTGCCAAACACATACCTTCAGTGTTCCTATACATTTTCACTGCCACATGCAGAGGGCCAGAGAGTTTCCTTGCTCATATTCCACTATGCATAGCTACTGCATGAAAAACACAGATCACACTGCTTGTGTTGGATTATTATAAACATGTGTACTCGACTGAAAAGCAACCTAGCGTGGTTTGATCCTGCAGGGCATTTATGCACGATGCCCTACCGTTCCTCAGGCAGGTCGTGAGGGGGGTTGTTGGGCTTGAGGTGGATCCACTCCCTGGTGGTCAGGTCCAACCTGTGCAGGTCTGTACTGTAGATGTAACCTGTTGTCCCTCCAAACACGTACAGGAAGCCATTTATAATGGCCATTGCCTGGATGAGGAAAGATATAAAATGTCAGCCCAATAAGTGGAAGCTCTATTAAATTAGAGTTTAAAAGTTTGTGTATCCAGTGACTGGATTTTGAAAAGCTCATCCAAGTAATAAACAGCAACCATAGAAGTCTTATTTCCTTTAGAAATGACTGGGAGTGGTGTCCCCAAAAAGCCTGAAGACTGAAGATTAAAACAGAAAGCAAACAAATGAGACTATGGCCTCTTTCTGGGGCTACCTGTCCATAGATTCTGTTGGGCTTCTTCCCCCGGCAGTTGAGCAGTGACCATCGCTTGTACTTCACGTTGCAAACATGAACATCATTCCCGTTATTTTCACCAAAGGGGATGCCGGTACCACCAAAAACCAGTAGATTGTTGCCGTGCAAAACAGCTGAAGGGACACAGTGACCAAGTAAAGTTTTCAGAGGAATTATGGTAGGATGTGGAAAAGTACAGGCGTGGATTCTTTCAGAGTCACTAGAATGCCGTTGTCCTATGAAGTAACTAAGGCTGACATGTAACGCCTTCTGTATCTATCATCTAGCTTTATTGGTCAGACTGCCTCCCCAAAATAACAATTACAATTGTCCATATATGATGATAAAAATATCCAAAGAAGAACCAATCCTGGAATTGGCACCAAGCAGAACCTGGGTCTCAGAACCAAAATTAACCCTACCCCACTACATCTGCAAAAACATTTACAGGAAACAGTGAATTTTGTTTGTATATGAAATGCTGATGAAGTCCAAAAATGTTGACATATGACGGTTCACCTGACATGGAGGCTAGCTCTGTGGGCATGTAGCCCTCTGTGCGGATCTGCTGCCAAGAGCCCGTGGCAAAGTGGTACCGCCAAAGCTCCCTGAACAGCGGATAGTCCTCGTTCTCTGAGCCTCCTGACTCATCGTAGTCCGGGTTGTATCCTCCAAACACATACAGGTTAGTGTTGTCGGCGACACAGCGATGCCCACTGCGGGCAGGGGGTGTACGATGACCTGGAGAGGGGGATACAGCATTGCATAGTGTGAGGATAAGAAGGACACGAAAACAAAGAAGTTGTATGAGTATAATATGACAGGAACATGGAAGGGACAGAGCAGAGACTAAAATAAAAGTACCTCATTTAAAGGCTAATAATAAATGGTAAGCTAGGCCAAGGAGGTGATGTGTGTGGGTCCTTGTGAATGTTTCTGACAAATGTTTCTGCAACTGGTATTTGCGACTGGAGCAGACAAGCTTGCAAGGGCTAGGGAGAGAGAATATGCTACAAAATTCACACTTCCTTACATGGCTTGGACTCAGTCAATATGTGAACCACAGATAAACTGTTATACAGCAGAGATACACCTTTATCACTGGCCACATCTGAAAATAAGCTACTGCTATCTAATACAAGCTAATCAAAAGACAAGATACTCTGATCCATCTGCTTGTGGATGACAAGCCTATAGAGAAGGGTGACCAATAAAACCTATGCAATCGATCTATCCTCTTTATAATATATAAAGCCTAAGTAGTGCAGACCAAAATCAGATGGGTCTTTGACACCTTCTAAAAGCCAGCTGAGAAAGTAGAGAGGCTGACAGTATTACCTTGGCTTGTAAGGAATGTTATGCAAGCAGCCGAAAATACAACATCATCATCTCAGATGCCAAGATATTTGGTCTAAGGGTTTAGCAGGTTTCTATCGGCATGCACAAGACAACAGAGCACATTCAGCTGAAGTCTGCACCCTTGTTTAATGTACTAAGAATAGCACTGAGGCCTACCTACAATCCAGCTCCAATGTGTCAGGCACCCCCAGCATTTTTAAGAATAAGGGAAAGTGTAGCAACCGCAGGGGCCAGAAGGGGGCATGTCTTTGAAGCCAAGTCTTGACAGAGAAGGGCAAGGTAGCAGAAGTGGCCAGACACATCATCCACATTAATGCAAATCTAAAGCCGGTAAAAGCGTAAATTAGTGAGTTGATTGTATCAATTCAATATTTCGTTGTCACAATTATTTAATCAAGCAGTAAACCATAACTGCCTGGTGTACCACTCTCTTGAGTCAAACCAGCTGAGGATTGACTCTCATGTTAATATGTTGTTAATGTCATGTTAACACTTCCGTCTGGAGGAGCTGACTACATGCTTGATATTAGTGTTACCTTACTTCTGATTGACAGAGCTGACTATAAGCTTGTAGGACTCGCATACCCAAAATGCCACCAATGTGGCAGGAGCACACAGCAGTAGAACGGCTGTGAGAACACAAGTAGTTACGAACATTGGCTTAAGGTTGTACTGTAGGAACAATAAACAGATGCTGCATCTATTTCTTAAACGGATCAGTGGGTAGCAACTCAATGCCATCTGTGACTACTGGGTATTATTATAATAGCTGTTTTTTTTTAAGGGAATGTTCATAATTTTTAGTACTCACTCATATTGATCTCTAATGAAGCCCGTCCAAGGAATTTCAAAAGGTTTTTGTTTCTGCAAAACTGGCACCAGCCTGCTCTTTGTTATAAATGTAATCACAGGAGTATGAGGCCATTATGACAGCATTTATTACTTGTTCTTACCATTACTACAACTATGGTAGTAATTGGAATGGCTTGCATGCATATTTAAGTAAAGGTCACATACCCCATCGACTTACAGTAGCAGTGCTAACAAAATGTTAAGAGGAGGCTTGTGCCAATTTCTCTGAGTAAAAAAAATACTGGATACTTTTTGTATGTCCGAATAGGAAAGGAAATCCTAAGCATTCCCCTCAATAAGCGAAGCCCAATTCTGTCAATAAGAGAATCAGCTGCTAATCCATAAAACAAAGAACTGCTTAACCTAAACTATAAGGTTTTATATAACTAGATTCTGAAATAAGATTTATTATGAAAACTGACTTAAAATTATTAGGGTGTCTGGTCTGCCAGCCAAGTGGCAAGCCAAAATATAAAACAGTCTGATTCTCTATCTAGTTTGGTAAGTACTTAGTTTTGAAGTTGAAACATTAAGACATGACAGCTAAGTAAATCTTTCTTTGTGGTTCTATGTCTATACCAGTCATGGTGACCTGAGTTAGACTATGGGCTATACAGTATCTGAGGCCCCAATTGCAGATGGGCTCAATATGTAACAACTGTAAAACTGAATTTCTTACAGTCATGAGAACCAAAGAAACCAAAACAGGATCTCAAGATAGGGATGTGTTCATACTGAACAGTGAGCTGATAAAAGGTCAACAGAGTATCTGTATTGGAGACTTCCCTCAACATTAAAATCTGATACCAAGAACCATGTGTAACATGTCAGAAAACAAAGCAAAGTGACATGATTTTTTTTTTTTTTTTTTAACACATTATATTTAAATCATTTTTGTCCACTGATTCTTAAGTACTGTCTTTAATGCTCAGCAAACAATGAATAGGATCAGAACTTGGTGTCAGCCAATATAGTATTGGCAGTATAAAAGTATCAGCTACTCATAAAACTAAAAAAAAAAAAACCCTGACAACTAGCCTCTTCAAAATGCTGCTGAAATGCAGCTAGAAACTTATGGAAGAAGTCTCTCTCACTCACTGACAATCTTCAAATTAGCAACAACGTGATTGTAGTTATGTGAACCTATTGAACAATAAACTTGATTTGCGAAGTCTATTTATATTCTATACTGTCAAGAACCAAATAGACTGAAGATATTCAGCCTCATTTAACCACAAGCTTTCCCCTAAGTGAGATTGCACAAAGAGTTTGTGGGAACAAGCAACGGGAGTTAGATGGCTATGTAAAAGACAAGATTTTACAAAAAAATATGAAACAGCATGTTGAACAGCTTCGTGCTTTCGAAAACACCATGTTAGCTAGGTTATGTTTGCTAGCAAGATAGATAGCAGGTTTTCTTCAATGTTGCTAGCTTAAGTGCCTTGCTTATTAATGTCACCCGCAAGGCCAACGTTTAAATTAATAAAATGTAAAGCTGTCACTGTGTGGGAACAGATCTCAAGCATGCCATGCTTATTTAACGTTAACTTGATAGCTAGTTAGCGTAGCTAGCATGTCTTGCTAATGTTTGTGACTGACCTGCTAACGTTACACCGAGCGGCGGCCTGCCTGTCAGTTTGTCGAATTTATTCAGCTGGTCTGGACTGCGAGCACCTTCGGCGTCAGACATCCTGCCCCAGTTACAATCCAGTCCTAGGAAATGTTACATAAAATCTAAACAAAATATTCTAAAGTGCCGATAAAACATTATAAATCACTACACATCTCATACAGTTAAGGCCATTCACAAAATTTCCCCCCCCGCCGTCAGTAATTTGACCAATCAGAAGGCTTGTTATTGGAGCGTAGCGTCAGCACAGCTGGGCGGGGCTCTGCTTGTCTCCACAACAACATCAACACATCACAGCTTCCTTTACAGTTGGGGTCCATGGACCTCCAGGGGTTCTGAAGGGGTTTCCCGAGGTCCAAGCAAAATGAGGAATATAATTTATCTACTATTTCCTTTTAAAATAAGACAGTAAGAGAATTATGTAGGAGGTATTATTATGTATGGAGGTTTCGCACACTGAACTACTACTACAGCTACTACTACTACTACTGCAAATAATAATAATAAACAAAGTTATTTAAAAGTATCAGCTACTCATAACATTCAATGAATACACAATATGCTTGCTCCAACACCAGTGTTGGCCTATCTCACCACCTACAGTAGTAAAACAGCTGTCCAGTTCTGTACGAAATCATGTCTCACTACAACAATCTCCTCAGATGGGTGTCCTTGGGTGTCTGTGGTCTAAAGCACCTCTACTGAGGGGGCTTGGCATGAAAACGTTTGTAGCTCTTGCAAGTTTCTATACTTTGTTCAATTTTTTAAGGGGTTAAGCCACTCAGGGTTTTGTCTTTTCTCTGCTCTGTTGGTTTCATGAAGTAGAGATCAAATAATGCACCCAATGATGATATTTGAGAATGGTCTTTTGTTAACACCATAGTAGGCTAAACAACTTGTATGTCACTGGTCAATCTACAGGGCACACGTATAGAGTTTCAAGTTTTTCAAGTGTTGTGGAGCTATATAAATGCAGGTTGTTACTGGAAAGTAGTAAGCGTGCGTCAACGTTCCAAGATAAATAAAGGTTAACACAAATATTGTTGAGTTATTTACCTAGAGAAGGCTATTATAGTAATATTTAAACTGTAGATAGTAATTTTACATTAGCAAAATTTCCCATATAAAATGTTTTTTTCCCCAAAACTGACATGCTGTTTTAGTCAGTGAAATTGCCAAAGGATTTTAGCCTACAGTCTCTATATTTTGGTAATACAAATAGTGGGCACACATTGTTTTGAGAAATGAATCCAGTTGACTGTCAGACTTCACTTAATGAGTAAAGCAAGAGCATTTGTGTGTGTGTGTGTGTGTGTGTCATGTAGCAGAGGGGTGCTATGCATCAGAAGTGCTACTCTCATATATTCTCATATTTGTATTTGATTCGTGGACTTCCTCTTGTTATAAGGCATTCAGACAACTTCTCGTTTCATTTCTGTCTGTCTCTACATGCTGCGGTCCACAGTGTGGTGTGGAGTGGGGTCTTGCAAAGCGGAACACCAGTGGGAGGGTTACGGGGTTTATGTTCCAGGGGGAAGGTTTTGTGTTCAGAACCAATCATGGCGACTCTCGGCAGCAGTCGTGGGGATCGTCTCGGCAACTCTAACCAACAAAAGTCTTCTTTTGCCTCACCAGAGAAAGTCCGTGAACTTCTCAATGACGGAGTGTCTTCAGTAGACAGCAGATCCAATAGGTGTGTTTTTGAAGAATCGCGTACTATTTCTTTGATTTAAAAGGGGCGCGAAGAACAACTTGAGGGTGTCGAGTTAGTTAGCCACTTAGCTTGGCTCTGCTGCTTTAGCCGCCTTCAGTCAGTACAATTTGAAGTGGGCCAACTCTCCGCAGATATTCAGAGCTTATAACGCAGACAGGAGTTTGCTTGCCTCTATTTTTTTCCTCAGTAATCATGTAATCAGACGCTTTCTCTTTTTCGACAAGCTACCCTGCAGGTTTGTTATGGTAGTGTTCGTTATGTAATGCGCTCAGCGCCGTAAATGAAGATAACGCGAGTGGGGGGCAAATGTTTGTTGAAAGCTTTGCTCCGTAGCACTTGGCTTTTGGATTCCTATTGTACTTACGCCATCGACCAATTTGTGCCTCCACATGTCATTGGTTACGATCACACATGGTATGCGTGCATGGACATGTTAGTCTATGGCTAAATATCAAATCCCATAATGCAAAGTCAAAGTTCTTCCCAAGTTGTCGGAGAGAACAAACTTCTCATGAAAGCGAGAACGGAAGCACCCTGATAGGTTCAGATGTTGTGTGCGTGATCAATCAAGACACACAGCTGTTCATTTCCAATCTGTTTCAACCGACTCTGTACTATAGATTGTTGCGCTGTTTGGACTAGTATAGCCCTGATAGTCTTTCATCTTATAGCTGTTTACATCTCCCATAGAGTCCTGTACTGCCCCATTGACTTTTTACCGCACGAAAGTCAGTGAGCCCGATAACGAAACCAGTACGTCGAATTTCACTTACCTAAACAGATGTCCATAATCCTTCACTTGTCTGCATGGTGGCGGGTGGCGCTCCATCTCCAATGCACAAATAAACTTTTATACTTTGTTAAAGACAGGTATAGTCCAACATTTCTATTGTAATGAAATCCAAGATGCCAGACAGACTCCTCGAACTCTTCTTCGGCACTTTGTGTCCGCGTAATATGTACGCTGCTTATTGCGGACGCAAAGTGCCGAAGAAGAGTGAGTCATCTTTCGTGCGGTAAAAAGTCAATGGAGCAGTACAGGACCCTATGGGAGAGGTAAACAGCCATATGATGAAAGACTCCCAAAGGTCCTGTATCAGGGCTATGTTTGGACATGATGTGGCGTTCGGATAATGAAGACATTAGAGTATAGAAATGTTTTTAAGGAGTTGGGAACTAATTTCCTTTGCCCCCCGCAATTCCCTTGCCAAGACCACTCAATGAAAGTAGGTCTGCACAGGCCTTCCTTCCTAGCTGTACATATACCACAGTACACAAAGCAAATTGATCATATATGTTTAGTTACTCAAATATTAAACCAAAGAGTTCAACTGACAGTGTTGATGTTTTATCTGAATTTCAGTTTACAAGGGGATTTGAAAGGCGTGGAACCAAACAGTATCACTCAAGCACCTTGTGAGGCAACCAACAAAGAAGCCTTTTTCTCAAGAGTGGAGTCATATTCAATATCCTTTCCTTGTTTTGATACAACATGGAGCATCTTGCTCAACCCCTGTAATGACCTGTCATTGCAACACTTATTAATAAGCATTATATTCCTGTTATTTTTTATCATATAAGATAACCGGTAAGATGAAACTTTAATGATCCTCATGGGGAAATTGGGCATTGCATAGATAGTTTTGATATTAAACTATTCTTGTGTGTGTAAGTGAAACTTTCCTTAATGCAGCACTGTTTGCGATGGGCAGGCAAGCCGCGCACACTCTCCCCTCTGAGATGTGCCAGATACGGCTGGATCAGTGTAGGCTGTGATATGCTCAAATGCTCCAGCTGCCAGGCTTTCCTTTGTGCATCACTGCAACCAACATTGGACTTTGAAAAATGTGAGGAAAAACTTTGACCAACTGAAAGATCAATGTCAAAGCTAGGGGAAACTTTTTGGCAGGGTTAGGCTGTTACTCTTACTGTCAAACATTAAAGGTCAACCATCTCTGTTTTTTTTTTTCATATAGATGAGTCCCGCATTGCAGAGATATCAAGACAGCTGCAGACGCAGCATGAGAAGTTTTGTCCTTGGCCTGACTTTCCATGTCCAGGTTAGAGTAACAGTTTTCTATAGCATACATAAGAACAAAACATCTTCATCTTAAATGTGATGAAGTCAAGTTAGCTGGAGGAAGATCTTAGTTATGTGTCTTACACATGGTGGTTATATGTGAAGGTTTCTGTCATTTCAGAACGGCTCTGGCTCGTCCCAGCCTCCGAGCCCTCAGCACTGCTTGCTGCCTTTGTTGAACGCTTCCAGAGCACCTGTCTCCTTGAGCAGCAGCTGCCTGCCATGAAGCCAGAGCAGCTCAAATCCATGGTGAGGAGAAGAGTGTTGATTCTTAATCTTTTTCAAATTTGTCAAAAACAAGTGAGGAGAAGGCATCTGGGACATTATGCATTAGGCTTTTCAGATTCCTAAAAAACATACACGTTACATATGGATGTATACACCTCAGAAAGACACCACATTTCCAACTCTGCACGTGTAATTAGTAGTGGTTGTTTCCTTGCAGTCTTTGACTGAGGATGTTATCATCGTTCTGCTGCAACTGATCGAGGAGGAACAGAAGAAACAGGGTGCACCTACATCTTCTGAACCTTTGGCTGTCCAGGTGGCTGCTTGCATTGTTTCTCTCTGTGGCTGGGCTGCTAGGTGAGATGGAACTCCTGTTTCGTTATGTTTGGCTTCTCATAAAGTTTTGTTTAGCTTTATTTAACATTTACCAATACAAATGATTTGATTTTACCATCCTTTGTGCTGTAATCCAGGGTGAGCATTCACACTGCAGTCCAATTCATATGTCAAAAGAATGGGGACCAGGGAGGGACTTGAAATACTGGGATTAACATGGTGCAACCTGGTAGTTCTTAGACTTGGGCAATATCAAAATGTACCTATTGAACAACAATATACAATATTATTGTGGTTGAAAAGAAGCTTGTAGACTATTGCAATTACTATCAAGTAATACAAGCAATTGTTATCTAGACACTGCATGTTGGTAAATAAAGGTATTTTTTACTCTGATGGAGCAATTATGCAATTATGCAAGACATGTCGGCACACATTACTGCACTTTGTCATCATTGGTGAGGGCAGCTTGGATTGGGACTGGCGTTGGGCTGGCTCCATCACCGGTGGATATTCCCTTGTTGATCTGAACTTCTTTCCTGATTTTTGTTAGTATAAAATGGAAAAATTTGGCTTCCTCACACAGTCAAAACCAGGATTCTGAAGCAAGTAACCTAATTCTGTTTCTTCTCTCCTTTCGGGCAGTTTCACTCTCACACTCTGCTTTGCTGTCTCTCTTGCTTGATAAAATACTTAGGCTGCAAAACACCCCTTTGGCAGTCAAGTGTCGTGAAAACTATAACACTGCACATTCATACCACAATACCTCGACCCACTCCCTCACCGTGTGTTACGGTATACTCGCGTGCCCCAGCTGACTCCAGTACTGGCTTGCATAGCTAACTGTTTGGAATTACAGTGGTTCATCTAAAACTGTGTATGGAGCCAGTACAGCATTTCAGTGTTAGGAGTATTATTTATTAGGTTTGGGACTGCCACCATAGCCCTCGCTGGTAGGGAAGCTGACTAATAATGGTGGATGGACAACTCACCCAGGTTTATCCAGGTTCACTGACCCTCTTTTCTCATTTGGTTTGAATCCAAAGAAATGCCAAATAGGCCATTACAGAAACATATGTGGTTGGCTTCTGTACATTTTGATACATTTGGCACAAATAACAACCGCTGAGTCATTGTTTGTGTAATTTCCGTGGCAGAATGTGGCCTCTCAATATCGTGCTCAAGCCTGTTGATAATACTGCACCACCCTTTCAGCATGCCTGACCTTTGGGTCTCCTCTCTTGTGTCTTCTCAGCCCAGCTCTGCACGCCATGAACCTGCCCATCCTCACCTGCTCCTACTGCATGCGCAAGGTGGGCTTGTGGAACTTCCACCAGATGGAAGGAACGGGAGTGGAGGGAGACACCTTGCCAAATTCTCTAAGCCAATCTGCCCAAACACCAGGTCCTGCCTCAGTAGCCACACAGGAAGGCCTGGCGGAACAGTCTGCTTCCGCCTCCCCCACCCCTTCCACAACCCCCTGCCGCATGAAGCTGAGGAGCCAGGACACCACCCGCTTAGATCAGGTAAGACTCAAGCAAGCAGTTGTTTACCAGCTAATCATAGAGGCTACGTTGGTGGGTACACATTGAGTTTTAATCATTCAGAAGGGTGTTTCTTCAATTACATTGTTCTGTGTACAAAAATTGCGAATTAAATCTTCAAAACATGCTGGGCTGTTTTCTCACCACAGTTTCTGTTGTGTTGTATAGGGTGAGGGCACATCATCCCCCCTGGCGTTGCGTGCCCGCAGCAGGGACTCCCCAAGCCCCAATGAAGAGCTGCCAAGCCCAATGACCAGGGGCAAGAGGTCTGCAACCCGCAGTCGAGGACAAGGGGACAATTCAAGTGGTGATGGGACGGCCAGCCCACAACACACTCCCAAACTCCTGCGCCTCTCATCAGCTGGTGGTCCTGTAAGAACAAACGACTATCATTACTGCCAGTTTCACACTTTGTTGATCATGTTGCGTTTTATTCCGATCAGTGTCTTTGTGTTTTAAAGTGCATTATATAATTGCCGTAGCTTTTACAAACAACCTTTTTGACTTCTGTTATTTCAGGAGGGCCCTCTGCACAGGAACGCATTTGACCCACTCGCCCAACACAGAGACTGGTGCCCCTGGATCAATGTAGGAAAAGAGAATGCTGATCCACAAGCAATCCCATCGCTGGATGGAGACTCCACCCTGCATCAGCAGGGCTGGAAAGCTGCTCTGGACCTGCTAATGCCCATGAAGAAGAACTCCACTACAGGGGAAAGCAGTCCAGCACAGGCAAGCCATAAGTTCTGATTTTGCATTTAAAATTTTATTAGCCTCTATTTCTTACATGAGAAAGCCTCCTCAGCAAGAATAATCATATCATCCTCATCAGAAACAAGGTAGTGGTCAAGATTATTGGCACCCTTGCATTTTATGCAGATAATGTACAATATCTTCTGAAATAATGTTGGAGGAAATAGATTCTCACTTGCAGTGTAATTCAACTGACCTGTGACAGGTTGCAGGTGCCCTCATGGTATAAATGAACCAATTAGAACTGGTCGTCTGACAATGGTGCAGAGAAAAGAGCTCTCTGAGGATGTCAGAAAAACTATTCTCACTAAACATAAGCTAACCATGTCAACGCTAGAGACCTTTAGTGAGCTTGGTGTTCCTGTTTTGCAATGTTAAGAAGTTTGCTGCTCATGGAATTGTTAAGAATCTCCCAGGATGTGGTTTTAAGAGAAAAAATTATTTCAAATGTCATTGAAGGTTAGTGTGAGCCATTAAAAAAACGCCTTACATGACATCCAAAGATCTCAAGGCCAACCTGGAGAGGTCTGGGGTGGGTTCAGCCCGTACCATACACCAGACAACCAAGAAGGGTCACGGAAAACCACGCTGCTAAAAGAGAAACACAAGAAGGCCCAATTGATCTTTGTCAAGACCCATCTGGACAAACCTAAATCCTTCTGGGAAAATGTTCTATGGACCGATGACACCAAATTAGAGCTCTTTGGTAATGCAGATTAGTGCTTTGGTTACAGATGACGAAATTAAGCTTTTAAAGAAAAGAACACCCTACCTACAGTCAAATACGGTGGAGGGTCCATAATGCTGTGGGGCTGCTTTGCTGCCTTGGGTACTGGATGTCTTGAACGTATAAAGGGCATCATGAAGTCAGAAAATGACCAGGACATTTTGGAGTGAAATGCGCTACCCAGTGTCAGAAAACTGGGTGTCAATCAAAGGTCATGGATCCTCCAGCAGGACAACGACCCACAACACACATCCAAAAGCTCTTAGAAAGTTGACCTTACCTTTTTTAGTGATGTACCTTTCATTACTAAACAATACCTAATGTTGTTAATGTGTGTCTATTCTCTCTCTCCTTCCAGGGTCCTCACGATAAGTCTAAAAGGGTGTTTGCTATATTCCGTCAGTGGCAGGTATCCGCTCCATCTCAGTAGACTGTTTCCACCCCAAGAGCGTTGCAACACTCTGAATGGACTTGTCTTCTTCGTGGTACCAAGTTTGTAGAACCACCGACAGGAGTGTCATATCAATGTATGTCTCCCATCCCTTTAAGTCGTGTTTACAGCCAAAACGTTTCTGGAGGGAGGGGGAATTTGATGGTGTGTTTTAGTCAAAAGGATGATTGTCTTCTCTGTGAACAATGAAACAAGTGAAGGTTGACTGTGTGGCATTGGAAAACATTTCACTTCTGCTGCATGGATGGATATTGGGATATGCAACTACCAGGGAATATATAGGCCTTGCACCTTGTGGATTAATAGACAGATGTTATACATAGAACATCTATGAGCATATGAAATGGGCCACAGATATTGTCCGTCCACAGGCAAGGCATCTATTATTAACCTCACATGAAGACTGCTTGGATAATCCATCATGAGATTATCATGATCTGGAGTTCTATGAAATACAAGAGACAAGGAATCCCTACTCCTGAGAAAGGGCCAAATGGCTTGACACTGGAAAGAAAAATGTTTACTTTCACTACATGTTGAGTCAGGGGTAAACATTAACCTCAATTTTCAACTTCAAAAGCTGTGAGGAAGTCCTTTTCGTGTGTACTCTTACTTTATCTAGAGGTTGTAAAACCTTTGGTCCTTTTTAAAGAGAAAAGGCTGCATTGGAGTGGTGGTATTTTTTTGTTTTGTTAGTGTTTTTATCATAGATATTACAGCCAGGTAGAACAAAATATGTGCCATAGAAATCCAAACAATTGGATTAGAATCAGTTTGTCTGCTATTCCATTTCGCCTTCCTGTGATTTCTCATAGCTAACGCAGTCCCTTCTACCGTGCATGTGCTTTCATCTCCTTAGAATATCCTAAGGGGTTTTAATAAAAATGCTTTTTTTCACTCTGCATTTTGTTCCTCTGCATTATCTCAAATATGAAATATAATAAAAGATGAATTGGAAATATTAAAATTCCCAATTGTACTGTAAATTCGAGGAAAGCGTTCTCAGAGGCTTGAGCTAATCGGCTTGGCTCTTGTTACAAGTTGTACTTGCTGTTCCAGTTTCACATTTGTAGTCACTCAGGGTCAGTTTATTCATCCCATTGACAGTGTACTGTTGCCTTTCAGGATTCTCCCACTAGCAGCCATTTTGTCTGATTTAAAACACAGTATGCACACCTCAATTTTGATAGGGCTGACATTTACACCAAAATTGTGTGTTAGAGAATTTTCTAGTGACTTAGTGACTTGATTTATTTCATTAGCTCCACTGAAGGTAGCCTTATTACTGTTCACAAGAAAAACATTGCTCTTATGAAAGCAGCTACAAGACTATCCTTGGAGCAATGGTATATTTATAGCCATGGCTGAGCTCTTGAAAACATTGTCTTGATTAGGTCCCATCTGTATCCTTTAATATTGGATGTTCCACCTGCACTTCAGTCTGTTTCAGCCATTCACCATGAAAGAAGGAATGAACCTTAGTTGCTTTGCTTTCGTAAAAGAGCTTCTAAACCTACATGTGTGATAATTTGAGTTTTACATGCTGAAGCCAGTGTGCCCTCCACTCTTACTGTTGGTATGGATGAGAGAATCTATTTTTATTTTAAATTGCAGGCAGTAGCCAGCCATTTGGGGGTCTATCCCTGGGGGAGAACAGGCAAGCCATTGCTACAACATTAAGTCTAACTTTCTGTAAACACTCTTTGACAGCATTAAGGAATATCCCGCCTCTAGAGATGACAAAAACACGTTTATGTTTTTGAAACACCCTGAAGTTTAAATTACATTTTTGAATTAAAAACATATAGACATCTGCAGTAATTGATGTCAAAATACACCACAACATAGTATCAAAACAGCAATAAGACTACAAAGATGGCCATTTATGGTGACGTATGGTCGCACATATATGACGTCGTCCGCGGAGGGATCGGAGCTTGTCAGCGTTGAGAGAGACAGAGGTCTAACGTTAGCTCAGCAACTGATCAGGACAGAGAGATATTGAACCGTGGAGACGTTTCGCTGTAAACATTTTTGAAAGCAAATGTTAACTTTCGGATAGTACAGTTAGCTAGACTATCTAGCGTGTGCGGGGCTAGCTATCAGTTTACTTATTGGTGTTCTACGGTGGAATAGCAAAAATGTCGTCTCCAAGTCCGGGTAAAAGGCGAATGGATACCGATGTGGTGAAACTGTATCCTTTCTGAACATAAACAACAGTCTCTCAATGGCTGTCTGGTTGGCTATGTGCTGGTTGATTCTGAAATGTGATATGAGCAAAACCTATTCTCTGATGTTGCTAACTTGCTTTTCAGGTGTTGAGTAATCAAACATTTTTAGAGCTTTCATTGTCAGTGCCTGGTATTTTTATGTAAACAATATTTTGCTAGCACAGCCTGGTGTTGGCTATTTCTGTCCTGCTCAGCTCGCTGCGAACCATTAGTCGCTGATTGGGACATAAGCTAATCAAATCGGTCCCGTGTCCTTTCAACATTTTCCAACTCTGTATTTATGGTAACATTCACGTTAGCTGTCTAGCTTGCTGTCCACAGTCGAAAATGACTGCAACAGCCGAGCAGGCGCTATTCTGCTTTTCCTGGAATGTCTTTCATCTTGTTGCACCACGAATTTTACAGATCTGGCAGCGGTACACTAATTTAAAAGACATTTAGGCAAATTCGTTTCTTTGTCCAGCCTGTTGTTGTCAGGGGAGCTAAGTCACACTGGCCCCTTTACACGTTGACAAAGCTTGTTTACATAACGTAAGGCTAACTGAAAATGCTGCTGCCTTTGTTCTAAGACACATTGGTAGAAACGTCAGAGCACTATGTATACCGTCCTGCTTTGCTTTCTAACCTTCTAAGGGTTTGAAATTGGGTTGTTGCATCTGCCACTGGGAATGTACCTTGTCACGCAGCTGAGCTGCTTGGCTAGTCTCCTGGTTAATTTCAACATCAAAATGGCTACCTGATCCGTGTGTCTCACTGGAAGGCAAAATATGGATAGGTAACAAGTATCATTTTAGAGTGTTGTAATCTGTTGTTTGATGAGTACAAACAATGAACTTGTTCAGTGGTACAGCAGGTGATATGCTTTGCCCCTTTCACTGTGGAATGCTGTACTTAACATGCATAATAGCCTACATCTAGAGTGTTCCCTTTTCAAGTCATTGCCATTACTATTAACTTTTGTATTTGAGATATTTTTGTTCTAGTTCACCTAGGGCTGACAGAGGAAGTTCTAAAAATGAATCATAGTGACACACTTTCAATCCCTGTAATGTTCTAGAAGAGCTGTATGAACAAGCTGCTTTGTTTTTTCCCCAGCACAGTGGAAACCAGCTTAATGATTGGGTAGTCTGTTACTAGCCAGAAACCACAAGAGGGTGGGATTTAAAACAGCTGATGGGATGGCAGTAGCGCTTAGGGAAATATGGGGCCAGAATTGGGCTGGTCAAAACAAACCAAAAACAAGGGGAAGACTCTGTGTTTGTTGGTTCAAAAAGGCCAATATAATGGTAGTAAGGTTGGAAAGCCTTGACAGTTTCTTTGTTAATGAGAAACCCCTCTGTCAGCTGTTTTTACTTCCAAGTAGACCAACTTTTAAGTAACATTTTTTGACATTTCATAATACATAGTACCTGATACCTCATGTTACCGTCATGTTAGAATTGGAACTATAACGTGACTGTATTGTTAGCTTATACTTATGAGCCTACATTTGGGTACAACATGTGAAATATACATTGACAATAGGGCCTCAGCCAATTCCTTTCCAGCTACAACTCTGTTGTTATTTTGGCCTGCTACTGAAGGCATTTGTGTAACGTCTGCTAGCTAGCAACAGTGCTTGTTTGAGCAAGTTTATGCTCTCTCAAGTCCACTCCACTTCCACATTGGCTATGGCAGACCCATGACAAAGTGGTGAGTTGTGCAGCAGACAGAACAAGAGTTATTAAGGATTGCAATACACACACACACACTCTGTCACACACTCTGTCACACACAGCACTGCAGCATTGGGGGGTAGTCTGCTCAGCTAAGCCCCCACTCTGTCCTGAAGCTCTCACTCACTGACAGGCGAGAGCAGGTTTGCTGAATGCCACCTGCTCAGTTACATACAAGGACCTGTGTGTGTGTTTTAAGTTATGGGTGAGCAATCGGTGGGCAAGTGTTGAGAAAGAGAGCTATGTGTGTGCATGTGTGTTTGCATGTAGGTCTATAAGATGGAGATTTGACTGTGTTGCATAAGTGAGCTCACTGTTGACAACTTGTTGGTGTGAGGTAAGGTAAGGAGGGATCTGGGTTACTGGCCTGGGCAGCAGTTTGTTCCCTCTGTATGTGTCCCTGGAGCTAGCTAGCGGTAACAACCTCCTCTCTGTGCTCCCTATCCCTGCGTCTCCCCCCAGTGTAACCAAAACCTGAAACTCACACCGGCTTTTAGACCGGAGCAGTTCTTCTCTTATGGGCTGACACTGAGAGCCCTCACGCATTAATTTGCTGTGGCCACCGGAGAGCTGAGAATCTGGAGCGGGGCCCATTAGGGAATTCATGAAAATGAATGTCAGAATGACCTTGGCGTGTAGTATCAATGGGCTTAAGCTTCATCCTAAACCAGGCAGAGAAATGGCAACCTGCCTTTGATACCAAGCGTACAGTCACTGTATGTCAATGGTAATGGTCTGGTCTCTTTGCGACATTTAATGACATAGTCATGGAGAAGGCATTGAAAGTGTTGTGTTACAGACAGACAGTGTAAAGCCTTAATCTATCTCCCTCATGCTTGCCATCTCACTCCCCCACTTTGCAAACTTCGATGGCAAGGGACCTGTTTATTAGCATTTCCTGCCAAACTGCCAAACTCTTTATATCAACTTTATTCTCTAGGGACCTGCATGCATTTTGACCATTTGCTATTCAGTCATGTTCTTGGACATGCTTTAATTTTGGAACATGATGTTCTTGAACATGGCTGTCAGGCAAGTGTATTGTTTCCAAGAGCTTTACATCCAGGTTGTTGTTAGGGGTTGACTGCATGTATTGTCTAGGTAGTTGAGCTGTTATTCCCATTGATTCATTATAGGCTTACTCACTTTACAAATGCTATTGAGCAGTAAGCTCCTGGAATTGGAGCACAGGTACATTACAAAAGCTGAGGCCTATTGTGAATGCTAACACAAGGCCTTATAGTATCTGGGACACAAGGCCTATGGGTTGTAAGGCAGGGACTGGGATAGAAATGAACACCTGTAGGATTATCTGTGACTGTTTGAAGATTTAGAGGGAGGTAGCTAACAAATAGATGATTGATATAGTCATGGAAAACCTGAGCTATAGAGGTTTGTATAAAAGTGTCATTTGTATATGGTGTTACTGAGGCCATGAAAGTAATGCATTTCTAAGAAGTTATATTACATTTTCCATGGAGATTTGTTCATAATCTTTTTTCTTTTTCCTTCTCATTCAGTCAATTGTTTATCATTGAGCTTGGCTTGCTTGTTACCTTTTGGAAGGAATATCCAAATGTCCTGATTACCTTAGCTAGTTCTATTTATCAGAAAAGGCTAGGGGCATTCAAGTCAGTAATTTATCCTAAAGTGCAACGTCTCAACATGGCCACTGACAAATATAGGTCATGGAAATTGTGTTTATGTCATTGAAAAGTCATGGAAACGATTAGCAAAAATGTCTAGGGACCCTGTACTAAGACTAAGGAGAACTGAAGGATTATTAACATCAAGGGATAGAAGTAAGGATTTGAAATGTTCTGTCAAATCAAGGAACCTAGCGTTGCTCAGTGCTTTGAAGCTGCACTTCCTTAGCCTACTTTGGTCACTGTTTAGGCCATTTTTCTCATGAAGCATTTATCGTTTTAATAGCGTGGCCTTGAGACTTAAGATGAGCATTTGTTCATAGAGGAAAGCTCATTATATCAGAGGGTATGCTGAAACATTTTTATATAAACTAAACTGCTTCTCAGCTGAGCTATTTAGGTCTTCAGTCGCTGCCGAAAGGCCTAAAAGTGATTGGATAGCAGCTCTGTGAAGCATGGCTACCGGTGAATTATATGGGTGTGTTGGGAGGGGTTTTGTATGCTTCATCATGCACCACCAGTGTATAAGGTTGTTTTTCCTCATATCAGCATCTTTGTGTGAGAAGGGTATGTTGTGTGTCACATGTGCCTTCATGTATCACCAGACACGGTGACTTTGCAAGTTCAGATTTTTTTCAAGGAACCTTTGACTTGATCCTGAAGGTGTTAAAGAAGGACTTCATTTAGCTGTCCACAGCAGGGGGGTTGGCTGGTAGGGGCAATGTCCACCTCCTTCCTGCTTATTAGACCGTCCTACCCCACTCCCTGCCCCACTACAACCCTCCACCCTCCCTTAGTGGAATACCAATCCTGGTCTTTATCTGCTCCCGGCTTGGCGTTTCGGCCCTATTGTGCCCTTGTGGCCTGACATCCGGACAGCATCAGCAGCGAGGTCTTTTGTCTTGCCCGTTTACAGGAGCCCCCGTGACATCCTGCCGCTGTGTCAGACCATGCCACACAGTCACAGGCAGCTAATCTGCCCCCAGCTCTATTATTGCACGGCTGAACCAACTAGACGGCCGTTGACTATGGGAAGGAGCCAGCAGTTTTCTGTCTGCTCCTGACTGAGAGATGGATTGAATGAATAGAAGCATGTTGAACCTGTGATGAGAATGGGGAAATCTCTGGGCTGGTGATGCAGCTGGATAAAGTAACAATATACCCTCTGGGTATTATGAGGTTACAGATAACTTGCATTAGTACCAGTTATTAAGTCTTACCATTTTACAGTCTGTTGACAGCAGATAGGTAAAGGTAAAATGCATACAAAATACATTAGATTTGTGCCCCATTCGTCCACCCCCAACTCCATAGTACTGCCTGGGTAAATGTAGACCATACTGTTGACCCTGAAGCCCAGATATCATGTTCTGGTCCGTGGCTCAAAGTTAATATTTAATCTGCAGTAAGAAGCTTGAACACTGACTTAGTTTATCTAGTGAATTGTCCATCTATGGTATACATAAAGCTAGATTAGGGCTGAGCGATAGTTTTCTTAATATTTGATGGTGTTTAGTTATTTTAATAGTTGAATGCAAGTTGCATTCTATGAAAAGAATTTGACTCAAGGATATCAACATGGGTTCACACAGGTTTTTTCTCCATTGCCCTTTATAAAAAAGGAAACGTTTATTCAATATAAAATCTAAATATGGGTGAGGTCCTTTATAGTCACCGTGATTGACAGTCCTGTTTTTGGGGTCCAGGAGCAAGGCGTCTCTGACGGTAGGAGATTTGAGGCCCTCACTGTTAATCCCACGGTACAAACGGCGAAGCTTCCTGCACGCATGGCTGAGTTCTCTCAGAAAAACAGATGGACTGAAGTTCCTCTCTTTGTTTCCCGTGATTATTTTTTTTTCTGGCACTGGGGAACTCAGCCTGCCTGTGTCACTCATGTGCACCGCTGCTTCTGTCTTAAAAAAAAAAAAAGTGCCAATGGGCCAGCTACACATTTGATCATATGATTGAGTATAATTCAATTCCCTTGGATCCAGTCCTCTGAAATGTATCTACCTTATTGTAAACCCAGCTTTTTGAATGCTAATAGCCTAGCCTACATATGCGCCAAATGGAGGCCTTATCACAAGAGTGGAACCTACACTTTGTCAGATATAGCAAAATATAGGGTGTGGGGAGGACTGACTATCTGTCTCTATGTGGCTCTCGTCTGTATCAGCTTGATAAAAGTAGCCCTGTATGTGTGCATGTTTCACACTCTTTCCAAGGCTTGCCTATCCACCACCATAGCAGCTTCCTCAACGTCTGAGTGCTGAAATTCAGTGCCCCTTTTTGTCTTACAGCAGACAGCCAAGCTTGTTGTCATCTCATCTGTTTGGAGGTTCACTCATTAGACAATTGCATGGGATTCATGACATCGTTTCTTCTGCTCTGGTTCAAGAACAGGGACTTTTGGTGATCATTAATGATCATATCCTGTGTGTGTAGACACACATTCACACCCATTGCTGTTGCTGTAAATAGACTGTTGATTTAGCAAAGGGTTGAGAGGAGGAGCAGCTCATGTTTGATTGTGGTGGGTGGGCTCTCATCTCTCACCACAGAAGACAAAGAACTCACCCTGTGCCGTACTGTAGTGCTCCAGCTCATCCAGAGAGGTAGCCAGCAGCTAGCTTGTAGGCTTGTAGGCTTATCTCTAGTGGGAGGTGAATCTGCATTGCGATATGATTATGATGTCCATGGTAATCTATGGAGCATTGAGCTGTGTCTTTTGGTTTTATTCTCTTTTCCCTTTAGAGCATGCTTTGAAAATGTACCTATAGTGTCAGTGCATAATGTGTGCATAATGCTGCTAGAGTTGTGCTGTTCTGAATGAATGTTTGGGAAAGCAGCTGAGATGAGATTAAAGCAGGAAACTAATCTACTTGATTTCATCTGACACAGTGGTCAGTAGTTCTCTAAACTCACCAGCCACTTTGACTATTTCACCTGCCAAATATAACCTGTCAAAGTGGCTGGTAGATTAGAAGAGATTACCAGCCACAGCCAAAATTCTCCGGCATTTGGCCTGTGGTCATTTCCCCCCCAGGATAAGAATAGAATTGGGAATAGCAGCAGCCTGTCCCACATGCTAGTTTAGCCGGTTTCTTCTCAGTTTGATAAGATTACTGTTTTGCCGAGGGCTGCTTTAGGTTGAGTAGAATAGTCTCTGTTTAGCCTAAACTTTTTGGCTATAGCCTAGATTTCTTTTGTGGCTACCAGTCATTGTCATCATACTGAGTTCCAAGGCAAAACAAAAGCTGTGGTACATTTCTGAATATATAGCCTTGCTACTGCAGTTTATTGACCTTTAACTTCTGAGGTGACCATCTGGAAACCTAAACTGCTAAAAATAGAAGTGTTGAAAACTAGCCAACTCTGATGTCATATCCCAAAACTTCAGTTACCTATACTGTTTTGTTTTCCTTTGTTTGGGTTGTTCAACTGCTGTCCAGTTAATTTACCAAGATAAGTTCTAAGTAAATATGATAGGTGGCAAAGTTACTGATGAAAGTGAGGATTACAGGCCTGTTTTATTCAGGGTTAGTGGTTGTCACATAAGTAACCAATTTCTCCTTGGGGATCAATAAAGTTTATCTGAGTTAGAAGTTATAGTGTGTTGATGGGATTTGCAGCCTTTTTTCTAGACCTTGACTTTATGGCCGAATGTCCCAAAGCCTCCTGAACCCTCTGTAAAGTTAGTTGTTGACAAGGTTGTAGACACCAGCAGAGATAGTGCTTCGTCTATGTAGCCGCAAGCCGTAAGTGAAATCAGAAGTTGGTTTCACGTTGAATAATCACATGTGCTTAATCTGTTTACAAGTACACTATTTGTGTAGACCTAGTGGCTGTTAAGACCCTAGCGTCCCTGAGCAGAGCTCCAGAGCTAGAGGGGAGACGGGAGAGCCAGCACGCATTCCTCCCCCGAGGCGTGGGCAGGAAAAAGTGGAAGTGAGAACAGCTGGTGAGGGCCTGCACCCCTCTTACTGTCCTACCGGTCCACCTGCATTCACTTATCAGAGCGGGCCAGGCCAGAGAGATGAGAACGACCATTCCATACATTGCCAGGGAAGGAACTAGGCTTAGGAGTGGCTGTTACAGAACCTGTCTTGATTGCATAGCTTCTTAATTATGAGGGTCAATCAGTCAAGCAAACAGTCAAGATACACTGCTTGTTACAGTACTGTAAGTACTGCTCTGTTCTCCCATCAGGTACCACCCATCTGTAAAGAGCACTAAGCAGACATTTGTGAACTTTGAATCCTGTGAGGCAACCTATATAGTGAAGCAAGCTCCATGATTAGCTACTTTCCAGCTGTACCCAAATGAATCAAGACTTCCTCTTTACAAGCTTACTGAAAATGAGTATCTATGCTATCATTGCTGTCATGTTTTTTTTTTTATAGTATTCAGCCGTTAAATAGGGCTAGCGAGGCTAATTGAAATATTTTGTCGCTGATTTCAGTTGATCTCACTTTGTAATGGCCCTGAAGACTTCTTCCTTATCAAGCCCAGATTTTAATTCAGTTCTCAGCTACTTTGCTTGCTCGTCGCCACCGCTGGGCTGCACCCTTCTATTCAATAAGAGCTAGAAGTTAAGATCAGACTGCAAATCTTGCCCAATGGGGGCAGTTAAGATTAAACGACTGGTCTGCTTGACGTCCCGTCAGGAAGTTGCTCACACTACGAGACAGGGACAAAGATCACACACATGAAAACGAGGGATCACCACTACCCAATTTTTACATTTGTTCAGAACATTTCAATGTAAATACAATTACAAAATAGATGTTCTATTGTTTCTTGCTCCATAGTACAGAAGCTACAGGCTACATTTACATTGCAAATTAATTTTCAAGTGACACATTTTCTTTCTGTTTTGTATGAGACATCTTTCACTTAATTTATAATTGTATAGTTGCGTGGATTGATCCAGCCATGTTGCAAATTTATGAGATTTATTGCTCCAAATAAAATTGTATTGCAACATTGGGAACGTCTACTAATGTAAACTATCAGACTTGCTGTTGTTGTTAGAAGCAACTTTTGATTCATTCTTTTTTTTTTTTTTTTC
>CABFOQ010016201.1:18734-32389 GCA_900660455.1 Gephyroberyx darwinii | reverse complement strand
TTTTCCCTATTGAGCTAAACCCCCATTGGCTGTGACCAGGATCACTCTCAGATTTCAGTCTTGGCGAGTGTTGGGCTGCTTCACGCTACACAAGCCTGACCATACTGGGACCAAGGAAATCAAACACATTTGAAAAAAATCTTGATGGGCTCTGACTTGTCTGGAGAGGGCCAGAGTCCGAGCTTTTGAGCCTGTTCACTCTACAGGATAATCTGCACTGACTGTCAGGCCACAGTGACCCGATCCAACAGACCAACTCACCCCGACGGTTGGGCTTAGAATCGGTGCTAAAGTTGTCCAGTGTTACCTACTCTTAATGAGCAATAAAGGAAAGCAAACAGTGGAGGAAAATAAAACCTCACAGTATGAGAGCAAGAATGAGAGATGGAGAGCAGAGTGTTGGAGTGGGTCAGTGGGGTTGGCTGGTGACGGCTGCAGGGGACACCGGTGTTTGTTTGGCGTGAAGCTGATTTCATCGCGCTCTCACAGCAACTGCCTTTCTGTCCCTCTGTGCCTGCTGTGGCCCGTACCCAGGATGGTTGCCGTGCTACACTAGCAGCCTGTGTTCCCAGACTGTTTTAGTATAGTGGACGTCACACAGTAATCCTGCTTGGTACTGCACGGTGCAGTACACTAATACACACAAAATAGTACACACACATGCTAGCTAGACTATGGACACACCAGAAACTTGTGCACACCTGTACAGATAGTGATGTATGCTCACAGAAAGTACATACACATAAACTGTTGTATTTGCAACCATCCACATATTGCCCAAATTAATGTTCCTCTGTCTTTCAATACAGCCACATACCAGAGAGTGGGTAGTGACAGTATTATTGATGTTAGGATTTTGGTATAGAGTTTGGTGCCTGCTCCATTATTGTATTTCAGATGAAGTAGACTTCTTTCTGCTCTTCTTTTTGCATAATGTAGCTTATGCTCTCATAGATGTAAGCCTTCTTTCTTTTAGTCAAGACAGCTTAGTCTGTGCATCTCTTTTGGTAGTCTATGCATGTGTCTCTTTTGGTGGAGGAAAGGAGGAAACTTACTCATCGCTCTCACCCTGAGGGCTGCTGCTATATTTCCTGCCTTTCATCTGCAAGGCCTTTGATTGTACATGTTTTCCAGTGTGTGTGTGCGTGTGCGTGTGCGTGTGCATGTGCGTGAGGTTGATGCTTCACACTGCCACACCTCTAATTGAAGATAGACCCTTGCAACAGGTTACTATCTGGGGACGTTATGTACGGATATTACGTTTATAGTTTCCTTTAGAACCAGGTACATTGACAGCCAGCAAATTTACATCGTCCAATCCCAATATACTTTAAAACTCCATCTCACACATACCTCTGTCCAGTGCTGCACAACTGCTCACATTAGACACAGTTCCACATGTGAGAGTGGACTACTTATCGACAGCATGCAGTCAGCCCAAGGCAGCTAGCTAATCTCTCCTCTGTGAGACAGAGGTGTATTCCATCATCCCATTGACCAGTTAATAGCCCTGTCCCCTTTGCCCATTGACAATTCAGTTGCCCTGTACTTATCCCGCGCCACTAGTGAGCTGTTTAATTTTAACTGCTGCCTACGTTGATTTCAGTCATGTATAATAGACACTCACATGTGTGTGCGTGTGCACACACACAGACCAAATCACCATCACGGCATCACGGGCTGTTGCCTGCAGGCCACAGCAATGATGTCATTCACATCCACAGATCAGCCTGTTAGGCTAGATCAGCATTCACCAGGCTGAACTCTTTCTCTCGTTTTCTCTGAATCACTGTCTCTCTACCTCTCTCTCTCGTCATCATCCCTCTCTGTCATCTTCTCACATGCTTGCTTACTCCCCTGTTTCATCCCTCTCACTGGTTGTGTGGTTGGCTGACCTCATTGTACCCTCCCTTTTTGCATTTCTCTTTCCCCCTGGCTTTGCGGTCACTGACTATTAATGACGCCGTTTGTCATGCCGACTTCTTCGACTTCACCATCGCACTCAACTTAAACCTGAGGGAAGCACTGAATGGGATCCCTTACCTAGCACTCACCCTCTCTTTGGTACTCTTTGACTTGCTCCCATTCCCTTAATTTATCCCTAATCAGCATAGACACTCCATATTTCGTTAGCTTGAAACGGTTTGACTTATAGGTGGATGATTTGGCAGGCTGAGATATAAAGGGTCTAGACGGGCCTGCTGTGTCAATTTGGTCCATTTAATCTGATGTGTATGTGCCATAGATGTAGGTCTGCACAATACTGGTTAAAAATAAATAAATAAAAATGTAATGTATAAAAATGCACTTTGTTGTGAACTGGAACCCACAGTAGTCAATATTAGGAGTTATTTTGGGGGACTCATTATGTAGCCCTGCTGGGAGGTTGATCAGATGCTGGTTTTAGTCCTTCCCTCTCCCTGTCTTCTCTCTGTTCAGCTACAGTGCCTTCACTTCACCAAGTCAGCAACTCCTGTCTATAAACAGGGAAATGTTTAAGTATGGTTGACACGCCATTGTTTGACACAGTGCTGTTTATGGTGGACCATCATGTTTGTTTTCCCTACTTAGAAAGTGGTTGGTCAGGACAGGGGATATTTTGAGCCTGGGTTAGACAGGGATAGTGGCCTGAATAGGCCAAAAGGAAAACAAGACATGTCTAGACCACAGCGGTAAAGGTTTTTTACTGCATATTTTTACACTTGAGCCTTTAGATTTACGTCAGAAAGCGAGGAATGAGGAAAACATTGACCTTAGCGATGGGCTAAATTTGTGTAGCTCCAGAGTTAAGTTGGCACTGACTTCTCAGAGTGCACCACCAGAACTCAGCGGTTTTTCAAAAAGGATAGTAGGCTGTTGCTAGCCCTGGACTAAGAAAGGGCCACCACAGAACATAACGTAATGCTCCAATTCAGAATTTATATAACTAAATAACATTTTTGGATACATTCACTCGTGTTCTTGAAGAGGTTGACTTGTAAACTGAAAATCTTTTCTAAACGGTTTTAGTCTGTTTTACTCTGTTTACATTACAAACATTGTAAATACAAACATTTTAAGCCCTCATATACATGTAAAACTAATATTGAGCTGTATTAATGTTGTCTCTCTGTGTATCAAAAGTTCATAGAAAAAGCCTTGTCAATAAATCTCTATATGAACCAAGTCAGTGTTTCCAGTGGGGATCATACTGCTGTTACAATTTGGGGCTTAAAAGAAACGTGACTGTTTTCAGGGAAATGTGGCTATGAGGATGTGTGCGTTCATTCTTCTGGATTGATTGGGCTCTGTGTATCAGATTATATGTGTGCGTAAAGGAATATTATTGACCTAGTGCTATGCACAGATTATGACTTATCTATACTAATCCTAGCTGGGGGATGGACAGACAGGCAAAGACTGGAGTAATGCAGGAAGTGGGGAACAACTTAACACGTATCCTTGACCAAAAACCTCTGTTAGGAATTGTCCTAAAACTTCTTGAATCCTGGTTAGGTGACAATGTAATTCAGTTGCCAGCTTATGATGTCAGCCATGGAGGTAAAATAAATGAAGTTCAACTTTATTGTTATATTCACTCCAAGGTACAGGGCACATTAAAATGCAATGCTCTCATCTCTATCAGATATTCAATTGAATAATAGCAATAATAGACAAAAAATGAGTACTCTGCGGCCCCTGAGGCAGCTGATATGTGCACTGATGCTCCAATAACGTTTTCCTAATAACAGTTCATGTGGCTTGATGTCCTTGATGATGCTTAAGGCCTTAGTTTTGCAGCGGTTAATGTAACTATCCTGGAGCTGTGGCACTTGTGTACCTATGTTTTCTGGCTGGGGGGCTGCTTGTCAACTACACTCTCACTCCATCATCCACTCCATCAAACAGTTGGAGGTTTACAAGCTCCAGCAGGAACTCCCTCCCGTGTTAACAGACCTGCCAAACTCCTTCATACTGGAAGCGAGCAGTTGTTGACAGTGACTGGTATTTATTTGCTTGGTGGGAGGAATGATTGCTTGGCTCCTCGGGCCTCCCTGTATCAATCAAGAGGCCAGTGGGTCAGACCGTGAAGGTGTCATGACGGCATGAAAGATGGCCAGAATCCCATCCAAGTTAAATCATTGCCCTGTTATTGGCCTCACTGAAGACAAAGATGGAAGGAGAGGGCAAGAGTATGTTGATGTTTACGTCGAAACCAGAGTGTTGTTCTTTAAGCTAAAGATGTGAGTAAGGTGTGTTTTCACATGTTGCTACTGTTGTAGTTGTTGCTGCAACACTTATACCTAACTCTTCTTCAACCAGCATTAACTAAGACCACATTCTTATTAACATGAATAACTTGGGGGGGGGTTGGACACCTGGGAGGTGTCCAGTGATGTCTTGCACTGTTTGCTACTGAACATAATTGTCTATGAGTGACAACTATGCTAACATTATTATCATGTGAGTGTAACAGTGAAGTCAGCAGGTGGTATACCAGATACATCCTCACATCAGAAAACATCCCTTTAGCTCTCCTTAGCTCTTTCTTCTTTCACTCTCACTATGGTTGCAGGAATATTTCCAGGGCACTAAGGCCCGGACCTTTGCACTTCTTACTATTGGTTGCATGTAATTTTGGTGCTCTAGAAAACTGAACGTATTCTTCTAATGTAGTCATTGTAAATCACTCTGGATAAGAGTGTCAGCTACATGCCTAAAATGTAAATGCAAAAATGTCTCATGTGGCAAAGGACAAGCGTTGTGAGGCCAGTTCTCCTCTGGCAGAGGTACCCATAGCAGTATGGCTAGTGTCAATTAGCCTGCAGCAGGATCACTGTTGATTCAGCCCCATTAATAACACACACTAGCCCCCACTCGCTGCTGTCCTCTTAACACATACAACACACACACAGTCCACCCCACCCCCCTCTTGGGGATTGCTGCCCTCTTACATGACCATACACACATGCCCTCAGTGATTTCCCTATTGGTTAGGTACACAAATGCCCTTACATGAAGGACAGGACTGGATGAGCTGCAGAATGTAAACATCATACATATAGGCTAATTTGGGAGGGGCTTTCCTTCAGCCACTGGAGTCTCTCCATTGTGCACAGGCTAGTTAGTGTTTTGCTTGCATGCTTCAGATAAGTATTATATACTCTCAGGTGTTGGTGGTCATTCATTCTGTCATGGCCTTCTTTTGAAAGAACCTCAAAATGGCTTCTTGACATGAGTGGGGACAGAGAAGTTCCTCTTCTCTTTGACAATGACACATTTCCTGGGTGAAGCTGGGGATTCAGTCTGCCCTTCGCAGACTCAGCCAGAGCTTAAAATAACCTCCAGTTTGATTTAACCCTTTCGGGGTCAGTGCCACTGCTAATGGGATACACACTCAATCAGGATTGACAAGCCAGCTGCTTGTGTGTGGCTTGGAAAAAGGTTTTTATCCTTTCACTCATTCCTTCTGTCTCTTGGCTCTGAATGTAAACTCGAGTGGGGATGTAGAGTGATAAGGCTAGGGCAGAGCATATTCACATAGCCATAATGTTGGCTTTAGCCATGCGGTTCTGTGAATAAAAGAAAATACGCTCACACATGTTTGAGGGTCTGTGATTATTGTAATTATGTGTGTAACTGGAGTAGCTGCCATTTTAAATGGGCACGAACAGAGAAAAACGCTAACTGATTATTCACCCATCTCACAGGGGAAAAACATCGCCTACGGCAGATGTTTCAGTGCAAATCCTATAAAGCTCAGCCTGTTTGGAGGTGTATGACATTAAAAAATTTAACCCAAAATGAACGCAAAATTATAAAGGCAAAGCAGTCCTTTAAGGTATACCATGTGAGATTTTTGTAAAATAGCACCCCCTGCAGACGTAAAGATGAATGATGAATTTGAATCATGGTGCAAAGTGAAACAGTATTGGCTGGGGATCTGTGTAGGTTCCACTGTATGGCTTGTGACCCCTAAACTATTACCATCAAGGCTAATATTTATTCTGTGGCACATCAAAACAGACCACATTAACCATTCATTGATGTGCGTTAGCAAGGCTTTTGCCAAAAGACCACCTGATCATATAGAGTAAAGATAACGTTATTGCTCCCCTGTGTGCTGTGTTGGGTAACTCTGCTCTGTACACTTACTTTCTGAACAGAATACAGAAGACAACATAAAGCTATACTAAAGTCCTCGATGCATAATTTCTCAGTGAAATCGGTCAACTAACCCATTGGCATAACAGACGGACAGCGTTAGCATTGGTAGCATCCTGCCACTAGTGCGGCTCAGCATAGCAACAAACATAACGTTAACCCGGTGAGCTCTGTTAGCTTGGTTAACAGATTACAAAAAAACTGGGCCTCACCTTTATCAGGCTCAGCCCTGCACAGCTCTGCACGACCTGAGTAATGGAAATTAGATCTAGTTAGTATGTCTAACCACCTCCTCACAGCTGGAGCCCCTCACACCCCTTATAACCATGCAAATAGCTCCCCTAAGGATGGGAGCGTATTGCAAAATATGGTGGACGAGCAGCCAGTTCTAAGACCAAAAAACCCTGGTATGCCTCCCAAATTGCCTTTTGATGAAGCAAGGTCACATACAAGAATAAACATTGGTATTGCAATTGAAAGATGATGAAAGGAATGAAAACTGATGTCAGGTTGGCAGTTTTTTTCCCCCCAGATAACTAAGCGCAATTTACGTTATCTAACTTTTGGAGCAGCTTTTTATATGGCCCGTGCAAAAAAATACATTGAGCTGAATACAAGGGACAACCTCGAACCTAATGGGAATGAATGGATTATAAGTTCATCCCTCCACCATATGTTTTGACCTACTGAAAAGATTGTAGGCTAGATTCATCATACATACACTGCCTTCAATATCCAGTGTTTCTTGTTGTTTTCAAAGTCCCAAGATTCTTGCACCTTATTAGAACGTGTTGGGAATCTAATTTGTCGCATGAGTCATGTGCGATTCAAGTGTTATTATTGCTCACTCACACTGCAGATGACCTAGACTAGCACCTGTACATTTGAATGGCGTCCGTTACTCTGTGTGCTGCTTAGAGATGGTCGAAACCAAAAAATTATGAAAGCCTTTCCTTGATGAATCAAGGCTGCAGCTGAAAAAATTCTCTACCCAACCTGCAACTGAAGTAGTCAGAAAATTGCTTAAGGTTAACAGCTTTACATGTTTAACACATTTATGTTCTACCAATTACATGATATGGGGGGTTTTAAATCCACATGCGGACAGAGATTGTATAGTAGAATATGACAATAGTATGGGGTTATATCGAGGCAAGGCAGTTTGTGAAATTGTTGCTGACAATTTACCTTGATTACACAAGATTACTCCTTATTGTTTAAAATGGGTTAAACAGAAATGTGAATCACATTAGCAACGTAAGGCATCAATTAAGTGTCTCCAATTCAGGAGGATTCTACACTGCTTCTTTCCCTTCAGGTTGTTATGAACGAGTTGATTAATGGGATCAGTGTTCCCAGATAAATGTGTTGATAAATGATAAATGTGTTTGTTTGTTTTTATTATAGATAGCATCAGAGGGTGTCCTTGTTAGGAGTATAGGTAATTGTATAAATTGGCAGGAGAACATCAGTGTGGGGAAACAGCATGTCCCCCTTCTGCTGTGTTGCTCGGTTGCCCTGTGTTTTATCCCCAAGAGGGCCATTAGAGAATGACAGGTGGAAGGAGGCCTGTGTCAGTTTGCTGTGTGCATGTAAATGTGACATGTAAAGAGAAGTAGAGTTTTTCAAAAAAGGATGGTGGACTGATGGCTGGGCCCCTAGTTCTGCTCAATGATCCCTTCAGTAGAGAGAGTTTGGGAGTTTTGTGTGCAAGCGTTTTGGGAGAGGGAGGAAATGTGTAGCGGTCGGGGGTGGTCAGTATGTGCAAGACTAGGCCCCCATACCTTCTTTGGCACAACTCTTTTGTTGCATGCAGAGCAAATGCAATCTAGAAAGGAGCAGTGAGAATGTTTCAGAGATGTGGAGATTTGTGTATGTGCATTTGGGTTTGCAATCTCTGAGGGCTTTGGACTGCACATTCAGTCTGAGGATATGTTTTGGTGCGTTTTTGTAGGTAGTGCAGTGCCCTGCAGAATGATGAGTCCATATGTAGTTAATGATTATCACTGATGGTGATTCTGTAGCCGTTCCTCAGTAGATTGGCAGTGTGTGCAGAATCCCAGTGGAATTTCACTGCATTGATTAGTTTTCATTATCTGTCAAAAGCTATTGTTCCTCCCTTTAGTCCTCATAACTGTGTATTATGTGAACGAGGCTGAGAGAGGGGGCAGAAGAGAGGAGATCAGATTCTGCTCTCGTCTTCGTCCTCCATGCAACAAAGCTGATGATGATGTGTCACGCTGGAAGGTGAATTATTCTAGAGAGGTGAAATTGTTTTGTGACCCGAAATATGAGCCATGAATAATTGATCATTTCAGTACTACAGGTCATGTTTGTGTGTGTGTATGTGTGTGTGTTCATGTGTGCATTTGTGCACTTGTGAAGCCACTTAGCTGTTGTCCTTAACAGCCACGCAGAATTGAGAGCAAGCATGAAGTCACCATCCTCAGCGGACTCAATGAATTTGTAGTCAAGTTTTTTGGACCACAAGGAAGTAAGTGTTTCTCTTTTCTGTTTTGAGGGCTGATTTTTTTCCCGACACATAAAGCAAGTTTCCTAATTCAGCAGTGAATCCTCATTGGGCTAATCTGTCCCAGAAACCCGCCCTAGGATCTAGGCCTACAGTTGTGAGAAAACATTTGTGAACCTTTTTGAATTACCTGCATTCCTGTATAAATGGCTCCTAAAATATGATCTGATCTTCATATAAGTCATAAAAATAGATAAACACTATGTGATTTAACAAGTAACACCCACATTTTTTTTACATGTCTTTATTGAACATATTGTTCGAATGTTAACAACTTGGATTGGAAAAAGTATGTGCACCATGACATTGAGTAACTGGTGGAACCTCAACCAGACGTTTCCTGTAGTTGCTGATCAGACCTGCACGGTTAGGGGGGATTTTGGACCATTCCTCTTTACAGAACTGTTTCAGTTCATTGATATTTTTGGGATGTCTTGCACCATGGTTGGGATGAGGTTTTGCTGTTTGTATGCAGTGTTTTTTCCTCCTCCAAACATAACGTTGTGCCCTTTTGCCAAAAAGCTCAATTTTTGCCAAAAAGTTTGATTGGATTTTCATCTGTCCACAGGTAGCTTTGTGGATCATCCAGGTGGCCACATTGTGTTAATCTAGTGTTATGACTTAGATGAAGATCAGATCATAATTCTAGGAGCTATTTATGCAGGTAATTCAGAAGGGTTCACAAACTTTTTCTCGCAACTATATAAGTATTCACTCTGATTCCTTAGACCATGAAATGTCCTCCATTTGGGATGCTGAAAGTTCTCCTTTTCATTCATCTTCCCTGATCAAAATAACATTTTGAGTTTGACAGATTCATATTTGTGGTGAGAGAGATATAAAGATATCTGAGGTATATTCAAATGAACAGCATTGACATGCAGTGGGAGCTGTCCTGAGGGCAGTCAGCAGAGGAATCTCAGTCATTCTCCAGTTGGGAACATGAAGAAGGGTTCACAAGGCCAGGCCGGGAACGTAAAATTGATTGAAACCAGGCCAGAGGCCGCAAAGTGTAAGGAGCCAGGCGTGAGGGGAAGTTGGATGAGGAGGGCCGCCTCCTCAACAGGAAATACTTCTTACTTATGCTGTTCACATCATCTGTCGCACCAAAGCCACTGCTGCTTAGGACAAACACCCAATTCCTCTCTTTACTGATGTCTGTTTATGATGCCTGTCCTCAGTGGAAGGGCGCGTGTGTGGCATTGTGCTTGCGGCATTGTGCTTGCTTGCCACTGTCCATCCTCAGCAAGTGTCACTGTTTCAATGTCTATATGCTTTTCATTTCCTGTATGGCACATGGGGCTCTGGTTACACACAGCTATTCTGGGAGACCACCACACACACACACACACACACAATCACATTCTCTTCCTCTTTGATGTCACTATATTATACCAATTGATTTTGAAGTAAAGAGGTCTGCAAGGCCCTGGGCTGACATACATTACTGCACAGAATCAAAGGAAATGTGAGTGGGTGGGTGGTGGGGGGGGGTAGCTCGTTTCTCAAGTGTCCTTCTCTCTGTTGTGTATCTCAGCAATTGAGAAGAGCACAGGCAATTGCTACAAGTCTTCAGTGTCTAAAGTACGTAAAGGATGTCCCTCTTCTGTCCTCAAGTGTGTTCTCTCTCTTTGTGTGTCTCTCTCTTTTCCTCACATCCAGCACCGTATGAGGGAGGCGTGTGGAAGGTGCGAGTAGATCTTCCCGACAAATACCCTTTCAAATCGCCATCAATAGGTAGGGGCTCTAGCATATGCGTGATTCCACACTTAACATTGTCAGGTTTCACTTAACTCACGCTGTCCTCATCTTTGCTTTCCCTTTTACAGGATTCATGAATAAGATTTTTCATCCCAACATTGACGAAGCGTAAGTTGAGCCCAGTGTCAATATTTTGATGGTTTTCCATTATTTTGAGAGTATTTGTCATAGCAGTTCAGCTGAGACTATTGGCTCTCCGCAGTAACAGTAAGGCCTAGTTCACCAGTGCTCAAATTAGACCGTTAATGTTGTCGTGTCGTATTTTGAAATGTTAGTTCAGCTCATTTCTAAACCATTTGATTACATATTGCATACATTCTGTTTCTTTGCCCTCTGCCAGGGGCAACCATAAATAGTCATCTCCCAAGGATGTATACCTTCCTTTGTTGTTTTCCTCCCCTTACAGATGAACTAGTGAGAGGCATTACTGGATTTAGAGGCCAGAATAGGAATTCGAACACTATAATCTCTCAGAGCACATAAAGCCGAGACTGCTGTGCTGCAATTCTGCCCTGTGACGATTCTGTCATATAGACACGCGTTGCATGTGCGATATGTGTTAGACTGAACCTTAATCTTTCTGTCGTCTAACTGCATTATTGACGGTAGTTACGGCGGGCGTGTATAGGTGTTTAGAGATTGATGGAATTGCCTTGGCCCGCACGCAAACACGCACACACTAATTCCCTCTCACTTCTGCTCATCCTTGCCCTGCTACCTCTGTTTCCTTCTCTGTTTCCCAGGTCAGGGACAGTGTGCTTAGATGTCATCAACCAGACTTGGACGGCCCTTTACGGTGAGTGGCTCTGCCTCTGTATGTGTGTGTGAGTGTGAGTGTGTGGGGATATAATAAACATAATGCAGATCATACTCCTTCCGTATTTCATTTCTTCATCAGAGTCTTTGTCATTATGTGTAAAGAACTTGACACAGGGCCATCGCCAGCAAAGAGGTGAACTACTCACTGCTGGCATTAGGCACTGGTGCAGTAGTGGCACTAATCTACTTACTGGGGGGTGAAGTGAACACTAACGAGGTAATACCCTGAGCTAGCAAGGTCAGAAAATATTCACTCCCAACAGGAATGATTTACTGTCTGTCAGCAGAGGGTGTGGGGGGGGGCATGGTCACATACTCTCAATGGCAGTCAGTGTCCTTACTGTTTCTCACCCAGTCGCTCTTCTCACTGTCACCGCGTCTCTCTCTCTCTCTCCCTCTCCACCACCCCTTGCCCTCCCCCCTATATTTCCCCATTAATTTCTCATCACAGCCCCTCCACATGGCTAAGATAGCTGTTGAGCAATATAAATGGCTTTATGGTGATATCCCTAACAGATGTCTCAGCACCCACCCTCTTTATTTTCCTGGTATTCTCAGATATGGCCTGGAGGAGCATGTAAACGCCTTACATGGTATCTAAATGAACGTGGGACTAAATTAACTGACTGATCCATGCGTTTTGATATTAAAGGGAATGGATTTTCTCATTGGAAGAACATTAATGTTACCAAGTTACCAGATCCAGGCTTCATTCTCCAGCCACGTGACGTAGCTCACATAAATCAAGTCACACCCATTAGAGTATTAAATCTGTTGTTTTTTTAAATTTTAAATTTTAGCTTTTGTTTGTACTTGTGTAGAATATAGCAGAATTTGTTCATTGGGTTGTTATAAAAAAAATGCTGGGAAAAACGATTGAGAGAACAAACCAATCTGTCAAGCATTGTCTACATTTGATCTCTGCAGCGAGAGAGAACAAATGCAACTGATAAAATCATCAAAACATGAAGATACAATGGACTATTGGGAAGTGTTTGTTTGTCCTACTTGAATGGACTCAACAGTGACACCCAGTAGACGAGAACGGTATTGCAGGTTTTTCTACTAGGCCCCAGCATGGAGAGAAAGCAGGCCTGTTAGCACAGAGCTAGTGAAAGGGATTAGTGCTCTCACTCTTCTGCCTTGTTGGAGAGTATCAAGCTGAGGATTTGACATTGTAGGTCTGGTACCTAGTACATCCACTATACCACGCATCTTTGATCCCTTTGTATGATCTTTTTCAAGTCTTCACCGACTGACATCTATGTAAATTGATCATGAGCTTGAGGGGCGCACTGTGACAGCTTTCATTTAGTAGATTAGCAGAGGCGGCACGGTGTTTGAGAACAGAAATATCCTTTGCAAAGTATGAGGTGAGCTTTTCCCCTGGTGGCAATCTGGAAGGAAGTGTCTATAACCGTTAGATTATAATTTCACTGACTACTTCTCTTGCATTTGGTACGAGTGACATTCTGTTGTCTTCCTCCCCAGACCTGACCAACATCTTTGAGTCGTTCCTGCCCCAGCTGCTGGCCTACCCAAACCCCATCGACCCCCTGAATGGAGACGCAGCCGCCATGTACCTCCACCGGCCAGAGGAGTACAAACAGAAAATCAAAGGTACAACTCGATTAAGTCCCGTTGGGCATATTTAGATCACTTAATTGTGTGATTGGAAAAAGTTGTTTCCATTATCCAGCAAAGAGTTAGAAGTACTTCTGATCAGCTTATCGCACCAAGCAGTTAAAAAGAAATTCTCAAATGAAATTCTCAAATGAAGATTTATTTTGTAGATAGTTTCTGTGCAGTTTAATTCCTGGACAGTCTCTGACAATGCTGGATGTCTAGTTTATTTCCATGTTCCGAGCAAAGACTTTCAGGACGTGTGCACCGCTCTGCCCTTGTTTACATAAGTGATTGTGTTAGGGACAAAATGAAATTTCACAGTAAATGTTTGCTTTGGTACAGTGACCTGTAATGGATATCACTTTGGGTCATAGACTGCCCTTCCGCTCTTTGATGTCATGTGCTTCTCATTGTTCACCTATTTTGTGTGTGTGTGTGTGTGTGTGCGTGTCTTTGTCTTGTTCTTTGTATCCTCTGGGTGTTTTTGGTTCTCCCAGCATCCCCTGGGTATTCTCTTTGTGCTCCTATGAAGTTATGTCTGACGCTGCCATCCTCTTTCTGTCTGTCTGTCTTCTTCTCTCTCTCTCCCTCTGCTTTGTTCTCTCCCTGTCTTTCTCCTCCTCTCTCTCTCTCTCTCTCTCTCTCTCTCTCTCCACAGAGTACATCCAGAAATATGCAACAGAGGAGGCTCTGAAGGAGCAGGAGGAGGGGGCTGGCGACTCTTCGTCCGAAAGCTCTATGTCTGATTTCTCAGAAGACGAGGCCCAGGACATGG
>CABFOQ010016160.1:11567-23261 GCA_900660455.1 Gephyroberyx darwinii | reverse complement strand
GGGACCAGGACCCGGCGTACTCGCCCTGGCCCTTGGGTCCGGTACAGATGCCGTGTCCGTGGGCTTTGCCATCCTCCCACCCCCCGCAGTAAGTGCCACCATCGTCGAAGTCAAACCTTCCGCCCGTCATTCAGATATAGGCTGGAAATAAAGCAGAATGTGCGCTGCTGCAGACTCAGTTGTCTCCAGGACCGAGGATGGGGGATCCAGGACCGATGATGTGAAGAGAGGATGAGCCCACAAGATGATGACTCTGTTTTGCAAGAGTAAAGGAACAAAAAAGGAGGTTGAAGATGAACGCTAGGCTGGTAGTTCCAGACACTGATATGTAATACAAAAGGCATGCGTAATGGTAAGTGTAAAGGTATGAATGGGGGGCGTCATTTACCGGAGGCGCACGCCGTATTCTCCGTTGTGTGTTGTGCCCGTCTCCCCCCTCTCACCCACTGATCACAGAGGGAGAGAGAGAAGCGTCGAGTCCCTGCTGAAGAAAGACACTGGGCCAATTGCAACGTCACGCCAGTGGGACCTCCCACTCTCCTCTCTCTCCCTCCAATTAAGATCCTGAATGCCCTCAAACCCTCCAAATAATGCAGCCTGCCGCTGTCCGCCAATAAATCCTACTCAAAGTGCCACCGGACTTTTGAAAGACGCGCCTCGCCTTGCACAGGTGCGATTTCCCCTATCGAAAAGAGTTTATAGTGACCTATTGTATTTATTTCTTACCTCCTATAGTATCACTATAATAGTCCTATAATATTCCCATAGAAACTTATAGTGTGACTGTGGTAGTCAATAGTGAAATTACAGTGATCTTATTGGTTTGTTTGTATTGTTTGGTATTTGTATCTCCTATGGTACATGGACTTATAGCCTGTTTCTGTTGTATTCAATAGTGATCTTATATTGACCTTATGGTAGATCATTTTTTTAATCTCCTACAGTATCACTTATATTTCTAATATATTCATGTAGGCACTTGTAGCCTATTCTGCTGTGATATTTGTATAATAGCTTTTTTAAATTATGTGTTTACCGGTTATCATCGCATATGTGATTTCAAAGTGATTTCAAAGTAAGTCTGTTATGAGAATTATTACAGAATTTGCGCCAATGACATCTGCATGTTGCTGTAATAGACCTTCAATTAACTGACATGGTTATATGATTATGATGGTTATAAGATTCCCACGTTTTGTATCAAAACATTCTCAATAAACTATTCTGTTACTATTTTACTGTTGTGTAGATATGAAAGAAATGGATAACAGCGACCTCTGCTGGTTGTTATAATCAATCGCACAAATTGCATAGCTGGGGTGAGTTTTTTTGCACAGACAAAAAGTAAAAAACCAGGAACCAAAGATGGCATAAAAGCTGTAGATTAAAGATAACGTCTACTAAATTCTACATGAAACTTTTTCTCCTGCAACACATCTTTACTACACACTATCAAAATGAAAACGGGTATTGACCTTATCGCTCCAGGCCACTAGGGGGCGTCTGACTCTGATGTGGTGTGCTGCCCTTATTCGTCCCTAATACACTGACAAGTAAAATGGCGGACGAAAATAGCCCTGAATCCCAAGATGAGAAAGAAACTCTTATAAACCAGGCTGCAGTACTGGAGGTACAGCACGACAGTGGGGCAGTTGCAGAAACCGCAAAACGAAATGAATCCAAATTAACGCTTTATCACTGGACGCAGTCTTTCAATTCTCAGAAGGTGAGTGTCACAACGTTTCAGCACCCCAGTTGATTGGACAGCTCCTCATCCAGAGGCCAGAGGGTTTGGGTAGAAGTGGATCTGGTGAAATGGGTCAGATATCCTCGATGTTACTGTTGTTGATGAAAACGACATTCATCTAGCCCACCCAGCTCCTCTCTTTATCAACAACACGTCCGTGCATGTATACAAAATATTCTTATTGCGGTATTAGTCCAGGAAATTGTTTGTTTACTCTTCTGCATGCATGCTTAGTTTAGGTCAGTGGTTATCAAATTGGGGTCTGGGGACCTCCAGGGGTCCATTAGATGGTTCTAGGACTACTCAAGGTTGAAGTGACATTCACTGTATTGGGCTTAAGCTTTTTTTCACACAGGAAACTGGCAGGCTCCATCCTGTAACAAGAGAAAAAATAGTATGAACTGTCAGTAATCAGAGCCATAAGCATTAATGTTACTTGATAGTCCACTGTGTTTCAGATATTTCAATAAATGCTTTTAACATACACGTCAAGCTTACCCCACAACAGAGCCGGTTGTGATAAGGAAATAAAGCTGTACCAGTCACATAGCCCTATAAACTCCTCCTCCTATACAGTTGGTACGGTGTTCATTGTAATCCTGATTTTCTGGGTAGGTTTAACAACGGAGAATCCTGCATCATTGGACAAATTGTGTGAAAAACCGTTTTATAATAATTAAGGGTATTGTGGCAAGAAACTCCTTACCTGCAGACCATTTGGTGTACCACCGGAAAGCACAAGATCTCTACACTCTGATCCACAGCCATAATTGCTGTGTTGCAGGTGCGTCTGGCCATAGCAGAGAAAGGATTGCGCTGTGAAGAGTATGACGTGAGCCTGCCGCTGAGCGAACACAATGAGCCTTGGTTCATGCGTCTGAATCCTGCAGGCGAGGTCCCAGTCCTAGTCCATGATGACAACGTCATCTGTGACCCAACGCAGATCATGGACTACCTGGAGCAGAACTTCAAAGACGGTGAGACTGAATGAAGTCAGTGGAGTTCCTGGGGAAAAAAAACATGGACCATCACTGGACTGTCTTTACAGTCTAGCAGCCCCAAACTCCCACTCACTATATACTATATATCATAGCAGGACTGGACAGGTACATGTGGGATTCACAAAACTGGCTCTTCCTTATTCATTTTCTAGTTTTACATACATTTATTTTCTTCATTTTTCTGCATTTTTGTTGCAAGTTTCCTCTTTTGTGAATTTTGCATTGCATATGTGTTCATTTTTCATTTATGTTATGTCTTGCTTTTTTAATTTTCCCATTTTATCTTGGTTTGATCCATTGATCCATGATAGCTAAGATGTGTTCTAAGAGGCTGCATCAAAATTGGATAAAAAGGAAAGAGAATCTGGTAAGCATGAAGGAGCATGTGTTTCAATACTATTATGGTTGTACTCATATCATACAACATAAATATAAAAAACAGAAATTCTCCCCAACTGTTCTCCCCAAACTTGCAGTGTATTAACACATATTTCAATAGCTGGATTACCTAATGTAGCACTTCAAGATCACCTTGAGTCTTCTTCTTTCAGTTGGAGAAAGAAATATTTGTTGTTACGACGCTGTAGGGAAACTAAACTGACAGCTGACTTGCTCTTCCTTTCTTTTCCATGTGCCGTGTGTCTCTAGAGGGCACCTCTAAGCTGATCCCTGAGGAGGGCAGTATGTACTACCACAGAGTGCAGCACTACCGAGAGCTGCTGGACTCGCTACAGATGGACGCCTACACCCATGGCTGCATCCTTCACCCTGAGATCACGGTGGACTCCTACATACCAGCGTACGCCACCACACGCATACGAAGTAAGACACTCTGAAATGCACTCCCGCAGTGATACATATGCTTCTGTGCATGCATACACACATACACACTCATGCTTACCCTGCTTAATATTTGTGCACGCATACACACAAACAACTGGAACAAGAATAGGTTATTATCATGATCAGTTTCTATATTAAACTATGAATCTCCAGAGTAAAAAGCTGCAATGCTGAAGACACAGTGCACTTCTTCATCTCTTGACCTGCTGCTGTTGTGTTTGTGTGTGACAGCACAGATAGGAAACACAGAGTCAGAGCTGAAGAAACTTGCGGAGGAGAACCCAGAGCTTAAAGATGCTTACATAGCAAAACAGAGGCGCTTGAAAGTAAGTCATCGTTCAAGTCGATGGAGTGTGAAGTTTGTTGTTTACCTTAGAGTATTCATGAAAATAATGTCCAGGCAAAACTATTGTTTCCCATGAATAATTCAAGCCCCCCCGCCTGCCAAGACCTCCTCTCCTTGAAGTAAGGTGTATAATGGATAAAGGCAAAGTAAATATGACTGAGTGCATTATTTCAGTCATTTGATGCAAGCAAGAAAAAGATTTAGTTATGTTCCTGCTTTAAGTATTTTTAGTATAGCAGTAGACTGCAATGGCTACAGTCTATTTTCACAATAAGTGAAGTTGATAAATCAAATCTAATTCATCAGAAATCATCAGAAAATGATCAGAAAACCACACCAGAGCAGAAAGAACATTCCCAATACTTATTTTGATATTTTGAAAATGTTCCTCCAGTCCAAGCTGTTTGACCATGACAACATGAAGTACCTGAAGAAGCTTCTGGATGAGCTGGAGAGTGTGATGGACCAGGTAGAGACGGAGCTACAGAGGAGGGTGGAGGAAACACCAGGTAACTACAGCAACAGGTCGCTTAGCAACCACTGTAACATCTTTGCCAATATCTACCGGTAACTTCCAAGGGAAAAAACAACAATTTGCTCTCCTGTGTTACTTCATTAGTGTTACTGTTATTATGAAGTGTATTGCAGAATCAGTCCAGTACCATCAGTGTTTGCTGATTCATGTTACTCAGAGGAGTTACGATGATTTCATGTCATCCGTTATCCACCCCCTGTAGAGGAGGGCAGCCAGTCCTGGTTGTGTGGCGAGTTCTTCAGCATGGCTGACGTTTCTCTGGCGGTCACCTTACACCGCCTTAAGTTCCTTGGCCTCTCCCGCCGTTACTGGGGCAATGGTAACCGCGTCAACCTGGAAACCTACTATGACCGCGTGGTGGACCGCCCGGCCTTCCGGAGGGTTCTGGGCCACGTCAACAACATCCTGATCTCGGCCGTCCTGCCTGTGGCGTTCCGTGTGGCCAGGAAAAATGTGCCAGCCATTGTTGGCACCACTCTGTTGATAGGCATTCTGGGAGGAGCTTCATACCTTGCTTTTCTCTACATGAAGAAGAGGCTGACTGTCACCAGCTGAGGTAGTTAGAAGTAGTTGTGAAGTTATACAGCACATAGAGGCATTCGATTATACATTAACCATGAGTAATATGTAATTGTAACATAACTTAACAGTTTTTACTGTGTTGCTGGTTGCACAAAATGCACTTTTAGTCATCCTCATATGTGACTGCTGTATTATATAACACCAAAAAGATGTCTGAAATCATCTTGATTGTGTTTATATGTAATTAAATCCCATAAGATGCTATTAAGAGACTGATTTTGCTTAATGTGTGCTTGGTTATATATTATCTTCGCATGTTAGGAATAGACAAAGTACACTTTGTAGTTCACAACAAATGCAGCTTGCAGTCTGCTTCCTGTGACGGAGCATAAAGGTCTGTCCATAAATTAAGCAATGCAAAAAAACCTTCAAACTTTTCTGTAGTTAACCACTGTCACCACACCTGTACTCATGTAGTATGGTTGTATTTATGTCTAGATAGCTTCTCTATGTTGCAATAGTCTGGATGAATGCTGTTTGAACCTCTCCAGTCCATGGTATTCTACAAATGTCTTAAATTAAACAGCTCCCAAAACTTTTTCTATGTTTCCTGTCAATCACATCAAAGAAAATGGCATTCAAAATCCACAACATATTAGGACATTTATTAAGATATGGTTTAGCACGCAACTTTGTAACTTTTTTAAATGTTTTTATCAAAACATCTTCAAAGACTGCTAATCACATTTCCCAGTGTCTGGACGCTGCCCAGTCAGAATCCAGAGGCCAAAGCTGACATTTAACATAACTCGGCACTATTCAAACCCTTCCTGGCAGTGTCTAAATTCACCTGAGCTCAACCTCACACAAAACAGACACAGGCTAGATCTGTCAACAGAGTCGGGCCTCTGTTTTCAGTGTCCAGAGGACTGCTTAGTGTAGCTGTCAAAGAAATGCCTCACACGTGTTAAAGCCACATGTGAGGTGATCTGTCAAAGGCGCGTAAGCTCATAGCATACTCATAGCATACCGCTGGAAAATCATACTCCTGCAATATGGCAACCACAATGACATCATTTTTCAATGGCATTATTGCAGATAGGTGAGATTCTCTGTCATGAGGGGTAAAGTTTATTCTTCTTGCTGTATTCCTCAGTCTGCATTGGCGATATATACTTTATAGATACATTACAATTTACATTACAAATTCCAATTTACACAAAACAACGTGATTAATCCAGGCCTTTTGACTATGTGCAACCTTTATTAATCCTTATGACACCACACATCATTCACAGAGCACTGCTAGAGGGATCCATGGTATAATTCCACTAAAGAGATACTATACAAAGAGAACTTTGTAAGACTAATACACACCAAACCCTATAAAAACATGACTTCCAAGTATTCCTCTAAGTTAACATCAGGAGTTAATAGCTGTGTGTTAGAAGCATTTCTAAGAGCAATATTCACCATTTACATTCCGCAGGATCTCATTACAAAGAGGAGAATGAAATACTCCATCTCCCATCGAATGAATAACATTGTCCTTGGCTAAATGCTTGAGTATGTTTCTGAAATTTTATTTAAAGTGAAGCGGAGCGAACAGGGAGGTCAATGATCATTTTTTCCTCCCCACTGGGGGGCAGTGTGTCCTCAAAGAACACATCTTTGTGAATTCCCCAAGTGGTGAATTGCATTCAGCCAGAAGGGACCCTGAAGGTCACCATCCAGAGATTATTATATTATACAGTCATTTTCAGCAAGTAATTGTAATTACGAAATAGCAGTTAAGGTGTTTTCTAAACTTCTATATGATTCAAAACACTTGTATTTGTGTTCTCAGTACCGAGAGCTGCTCCACCTTTCAACACATAGGACAATATGCATACCATTACAGTGGTGCAATCCTTTGGATAAATCAATTGTGTGTGGACTGCTATATATTAGAGCTGCAATGATGGCCAAAATCGATTCAGCCAGCTGACAAAATAAACTTCTAGTTGGAGCTGCATATGGTCACGTATTGTTCAACTGATTGGACCTGACATCTCGCTATTCAGTTGTTTAAAATCCAACAGGTGGTTCACAACAATTGGACAAAGCTCTCCTCATCCAGATTGCAAAGGCATGGTGAATTTCCCTCTGTTGCAGAGTCAATATCATACAGCATCAGAATAATATGTATGGTCAGTGTGCTGCAATATCCTCAACAGGATATTTTCTTTCAATAGCTGCAAGGCCTGAACACCTTGGTCTGGCCACGATGTACATACAACAGAAAGTCACTCTCAACATTAGGCCAACCTGAAAATACATACTTTTGTCCTGTCTTATTCCCAAAGTTGCCCATAAGCCTGAACCTGCCATGTCTCCATCTAAGCAGTAAGTTTCGGTTCTGTGATGAATGCTACCACTTGAACTAGGACACACCATACAGTTTGTGCTGATGTCCTCGATGATGTGGCATTATAGTTGAGTCACCTCTGTACCAAAGCTCCTGTTTTGCTGCAGTATGCAGGCCAACTAGTAGATTATTTGTATTCCCATTTAGAGCGTCTTTAAACCCCCCCTAGTGTATGTTAGAGATGGTAACTGGCGTCTGGTCAGACCACTAACACAGAGCTGTATGCAGCCTCTTTGCTGCCATTCAAATAAACAAAACCAACTGTGTCTCAAGGCATCTCTCTCTCTCTCTCTCTCTCTCTCTCTCTCTCCTGAACACAGTCCTTCTTTCTCTTGGCTCTCTTTCCAGTGAAACCTCCATAGAGGGAGTGTCTGTGTCAAAGGGGCTGCGTGAGGTAGTGCAGGTGTGTCTGAATTGTCTGTCTTGCGTGTGTGTGTGTGTGCGTATGTGTGTGTGTGTGTGTGTGTGCGCATGGAGGGGCGCTTGAAATGGAAACCTGCATGGAAACCCCCAGCAGACAAATAGACAGACATGCATGCCCACAGACAGACAAACAGGGAGAAGAGAGAGATTGAGGCTTGCGGTGGAGTGGTGTGGACAGCTGGGGAGAAGGATGGAAATGTGATGCTTGAAGATGCGAGCCAGAAGGGAGGGGTCAAGCACGAGGCTGACCTGAAAAAGAGAGAATTGGGAAGAATTGGGAAAATGAGAGTGCAGCGTTGGTGAGGTGTGTAGAATGACCCACTGCAATGAATTAGTAGCTCAATATGGGATTGTTGAATTGTGAAAAATGTGAAAGGTCTAAGCACTTTAAGAAATATTATGTCTTCTGCAAGTGGTGCAGTTACTGTAGATCGTAACTTGTAAAAGAGGAATGAGAGGGTTAATAACAAAACACAATATATTAATTTTGGAAAAAAAGAACTACCTAATCCTCCTTAAAAACCCTCTAAAATTCATTTTTTCCAAGTAACATGCTCAAGATAGCTTATGATCATAAATGTTCAATATCGCATGGGCGTCTCATTTTTGGATCAAAACACTTCGGTTGTAGAGAGGGATGAGGAGGAAGGGTGAGGCAGGCAGGTGGACAGAAGAGTGATGATGTGTGAGCTGAGGGCTGATCCTGGATGTCCACAGACAGGGAGGCTGGGTAAACAGAAACCCACGCAGCAGTAGCTGACAGCACCACCCGCTTACGGTGGCTCTTGTCCCGGCAACTGAGTGGGTGGGAGCATGGAAACTTCCACAGACGCTTTTTCTCCCGGCGGATGCCTACAATCAGAGAGAGAGAGTGAGAGAGGCCGTGAGCTGGGAGTAGTGGTAGATTTGGGGATTGTCTGGTGGAAAGATGGGAGGATACTGTAGGTGCCGTGGTGGGTGGAAGATAAACTGTGATATAAACCAGAGGAATAATGAAGCATCAGGAAAGAGGAACGATGTTTATGTGATACATCATCTCAGATTATCCTTCACATCTGCAAAACCAACAGAAGTTGCTGCTCTTCCACTCTCACTTGTCAAGAAGAATGGAAAAGATGTCTGAGTGGTGCATGCTCTTCGATGAGGTCTGTTCATTCCTATGGCTACAGTGACATTACGTAATGATTAGCCAATGACATTGATCTGACACGACGGTAAATTCAATTAACTACCTCACTGAACGGAGCAGCAGCTGTCTTGCTCTGACTTTATGGCACCTCAACAGCAACTCTGTCACTAAGCATCGTCGTTGCGTAAGATCTTCATCCACAGGCGGCAGCAGCCAATGACGTCAATCCTGCTCTCTCCCTCCTTGTCATATCACACTGTTTGTTATTTTTGCCCTTATGGTTACACTGGACACTCCACTCAGAATCAATGAGGTAAGATATCCAAAGCCCTGTTGGCTTCGTCGAAGGTCTTCTGAGAAAACCACTGGGCTTTTCCAGAGAAGCAGCCGTCACTGTCTTTCAGGGTCTGCTATATAGTGTTTGCTGAGTCGACAGAGGTAGGATCCCGTGCTGTTGACACTACTGTTAAAATGACCCCCCGCCAGCTCGCCCTTCGCAACTTTATGATGAAATCCTGTGCCACCATTCATCTCCACATGTGCTCCTCAAATATTTAAACTCGGCCTACATAAACATCGCTGCACAGGAGAGATGATACCCAACGCCGCTTGGAGCGAACCCGCTGCATTGTAAATCCCTGCTCAATTGACCAGATGTGGCCAAGTCAAGCACACCATCTCTTTTTTATCCTGTTAATGAATTTTATGTGTCTGATCGACCCGACGTTGCCATGTAAAGGAACCACAATGATCCGAGGTGATGGAGGCATTACTTTTCCACTTTCCTCAGCTCTTCTGCGCTCGCATTTGACTTTGCATGGAAAAAGTACTGTATTTCACCGAGTGACATCTCCTCTGTCTACTGCAGGTCTCAGTCATGACTGTAGCATTGCAGTCTTGACAGGTTGTCTTCAATTTTGGTTTATAAAAAAGAATTTATTGGTACAGGACATTTCTCTGGTGATCAAAGAAATAGTAGTTTAAGGTGTTCAAACAGTATGAAATTCAGAGAAAGAGAAATAAAGAGACGGTATGGAGGTTAGTGTATATGTGTGTGTGTGTGTGTGTGTGTGTGTGTGTGTGTGTGTGTGTGTGTGCATTCATGCGTCAGTGTGACACAGATTAATGTCAGTGTTATTCAGCGAAGGTTGCACCACCTGGTGTGTGTGTGCCACGTTCAACAAACCCATCAGGGGGTTGGAAGCCGCTGAGGCCCTGTAGACGGATATCCTAATGTAAATACTGAGCCCACCTCTCGCTTTAAGAACACTTCCTCTCCCATGACCCTCACAGCCAATCAGACCTGTCCTTCCACACAGGGAATCTTCCCTTCTGTACCCCCCGCTGTGGGTAAGCGCTCAAATTCAAACTTTTAAAGCAAATTAAGACAATCAGAATTAAAAGTGCAGCTGGACTGGCCATGTTACATTTATGAACCTAGCTTTCATGTCTGTGCTCTTATGTCCATGTCCAATTAATGGCCCATGGTCAAGCTTGGACAACCCTGAGAGAAGGGGTGCAGCATCTCCAACACCACAGCACTGACCAGTCCTCCCTCAGAACACAACTTAAAGGTCGTACTAGAGAGAAAACGGACCTGTGGAATTTGCCGCGCTGAATCGACGTCACACTTTTCCCTCTAGCTTGAAGTATGCGGTGTTAGTGCCAGAAACGGGTAAACATGTCAACAAGAACGGAAGCATTACTACACGGCAGCCTCCCTGGATGGCTTAGTTGTGGAAAATTTCCCCAACCCTTAACATATTTTCCTACCAGCACCAAAGGAACATGTGGGTCCCATACCTTCAACACGATGACGTAACCTACAGCAGCTTCAGTGCAACAAGTTGAGATCAAAACTTGAACATAACAATCTGAAGCAACTCTCACTCTTGGATATTAGGCTTTTATAGGTCCACTGAGTCCTACCAAGTCCAGTCAATGTAGCTATTACACGGTCAGCCTACACATAACATTCAGAAACAGCAGTAACAAGCTTATTTTACTGAACTGATGGCTCTGCAGTGCTTTTGAAGGAATATCAAGTATAGTACTGCAGCTCCTCTCCACAGCCTTGTTGCTAGCGCAGGGACATAAAGCAAAGCCCAAATGATTATCCCAGCTATTTTCTTTGATTGTGGGCGGACAGAGGAAACATCAGCAATATATGGCCCGACTTCCTATGAGATATCCAGGACCCTGAACTCTCAAAAGGATAAATGCTTTATAGTTTGGAGTTTTTAGTTGAGTTTTTAGTAATATAGATTATTGAAATAGAAACATGGTTAGTTTCTGTGTATTTTCAAAATGATCTTAAATACTACTAGCAAAATAAGTAATTACTAAACCCAAAGCCAGTTTGTTTTCTGGGCATATGATCATATTTTCCAGTTCAGAACTAGAACTTCCATAATAGCCCTTATTTTGGTTGTAAAAACATTTGGCAAGTCGTCGATAGTAACCAGTGTCAATGGAGTTGCTGCTGGCACTACTATCTTGATGAAAACACTGGGATTTCTGTTTTTTATACGAGGCTACCCTTCCCTGTAGGACTAACATGGATTCTAGAGTAGTATTATAACTGTAAGCAGTATACCTCTTTAATTCCTGTTTGGCCAGTGCCATTGCTGAATATGCAAGACGGACACAAGCTCAGTTAAAATGATGGATTCATTTATTTATTGCTGATTTTGGTTCTGCACGAGAGGCAATTCTCCTTCAATACAAAAACAGACCCATGA
>CABFOQ010016156.1:65460-87759 GCA_900660455.1 Gephyroberyx darwinii | reverse complement strand
CGCACGCACGCACGCACGCACGCACGCACACACAAACACAGATACAGACACAGACACAGACACAGACACAGACACAGACACAGACACAGACAACCTATTATAACAGGAAAATTAGTGTGCCCATACAGGTTTTTTTCTCCAGCTAGCGGGAAAACCGTGCTGAGGCAACAGGAAAGCCTGTGGTAAGGCAGTACGTGCATGTTCACTGACATGACATCACCAAGCTAGTGTCAAGCTAACCGCATTCAGTCCTAACTTCTCAGTAAATGGTGCCAATAGCGAAACTGAAATCATAAAATATTCCCAGTCTCCACATTATTTTATACAAAATGACCATTTATCCTGGAACATATTAAGGTGAAAACTGTTCATGCAAGTGATAAGTTGAGAAATGGTTCCTGGTTGAAGATACATCAATGTCAGTTGAAAATTTGGGAAGGTCTCAAAACTCTTTACCCAATAACTCTGAAAACTCTTTACCCAATAACTCATGAAATCCAGAGTCAGACTTCTTCATCAGATTATCTTCAGCAAATTGGGGAGAGAAAGACTCTTATCATCTACAGTACAAAGCCCAGGGGAGTTATTACTAGCTAACATCATTTAAAAATAGCTTGTGGTGTCAGAGAGCTCCAGATTCGGAAGCCCTGAGGATTTGCTTTTGATTTTTCATGCAAGCTGTTGACTCTACTGATAAGAATACAGAAATAAACAGATACAAATCTGGCATTAGGGTAACATTTAGCCTACGCTGGAAAGGTCTGACTAAGTCGAGGCGCTCCTAAATTAAAAGTAGCATAAGAGTGAGTAAGCCGACCTACACACACACAAATTTCCCCCGGGGGATTAATAAAGTACCTACCTACCTACCTACCTACCTAAACCTAATGCCTAGGTTTTGTACAATGAAAAGCCCTTTCACAGCAGTCACTGCCTGAAACAAAAGTGCAGCAGAAACAGCAAGCCTGCTAAGACCTACATACATGACCTGGAAGAAAAGCCAAAACCTCAACCCTGTCCTTTTGAACCTATACATATTGCATAGCCTATCTGTCGTCATTCCCAATTTGATTCTCGTGGAGACCTGCAGTTGCCCAGATTTGTGCTGATTTGTCCTTCGGCCTCACCTCTCTGAGCCCGACTCAGACCACACCTTCAGTATATTAATCACCTAAGAGGATTTGGTGCACAATCCAAGTAAGGTTTTGGAATGTCTACTGATGAATTAGACAAAACCGCAGCAGAATGTGAATCAGGTGGTGTTCAACAACCAGCCAACATTGCCCCTACAAGCACTGCTGACTTGGCCTTTGTCAGATTGTTTTACTGTGTTGAAAAAAGGGCAAACCCATGATAAAGAATAGGTTATTTGGTGACATCTATCTATGAGGATCAAAGATGTGTCATTGACCTTTGACCCACTTACCAACTAATGAGACAAAAATTGATTCACATCAGAGTAAAAACTCATGAAACAGACTCTGGGAGAAGCTTTATGATAAATGTGCAGAGGTGCAGCAGGTTCAGGCTTGCTCAGAGAATGTGAGAACACCGTCATATCTGCTGATGACATTTCCCCACTCATCAAAACTTCCTCTTAGCCAATCTCTGATACATACAGTAATGAATTGGAAGACAGACTAAACACAAAAACATAGTAATAATACAGTACTACTAATACTACTAGTCCTATAATAATAATAATAATAATAATAATCAGAAAAACAATCAAAATATTAATCTATTTATTTTTTCAAAGGCAGTTACAAACTGCTTGACTTGAATGAAGGCCACAAATCTAAAATAACAATGGCAGCCAGAAAAATAATAAAAAATAAATATTATTGACAGTAAAAAACAATTATATAATGGTTTTCAAATGCTGATTTAAGGAGATAACGATTTTACTTGCCTGATCTCCTCAGGCAGGTCATTCCAATGTCTGGGGGCCTCTGTGACAAAAGCGTCGTTTGATTTTAACCTCAACTTTGGCAGGACAACCTTGACCAAGGACAACTTTATATAGGGCTGGAAGATTTACGATGTAGTCAGCAGCTGTGTAGGCTGTGCTCCAAAATCTTAAAATTATTTCAAGAAATACTTGTAGTTTTTATTAGATGTGGAATGGACCAACTGAATGTCAGTTTTGCAATATATTAGCTATGTGCAACATCTGTGTTGTATCTGCAATTACCTTGTAGTAGGTTGACACACGACTCTAAGTAGCTACTCCAGCTGAAGCAAACATTATGGTTGCTCACAAACCATAAGGATTTGGTGACTGTCATAGCTTTCAGTCCCCAATCCAGAATTATTTGGTCATTTTATGTATTATCTTCGATTTTAACATGGAAATAAACATTTTAGCAACTTTAATAACCCACTGTAACTCAAAATATAGGTCTGTTTTACTTAAATGTTTGCAAGCGTTACCAGAGTAAACAAACCTTTTATAGCCTTAAAATACCAACACATTTCATGTTTATTTGTCATATCCAGTCCTGGTTTCAAAACTCAACCAATCAATTTGAGAGTGAGAAAATGGCTTCAATCCAGTGAATCAGAACATGAATAAGGCTACCATTGGAGCAAAATGGGGTTCTATTTTGCAAACGTTTTAATCAAATTTGGAGTGGTGAACAATACTTGGGATGGGATGTTGATTAATTTCACTGTTCAATCACGGATATTAAGATATCCGTGATAGAGAGAGACAAAATTGACTGATGTTTTTCAAGCATGTGTAGAGAGTCACAGGCTAAGGGAAGCAAACCTTCCCCGAAGGTTTCATTAGTTTTGTTGCTTAGTGTATGTAGATAAATTGACAGGTGAAGCATGGAATGACATCTACATACGTATAGACTAATCTCTCTACATACAGTTCAGACACAATGTAAACGCTTTGTGTATAGTTAAATCAATCAGTTGATGTTGGCTATCTTGGATGCATTTTCTGATCTTAATTCTATTATCTTGATAAATATATCACTTAACCTGTTAACAAAGGACACATAAATTAGATTTAATGTGATGGTGGTACTTGTCAGAGTTAAGAGCAGGATTCCAGTTGTATGACGATTGGTCGTTCTTTCTCCCTGCCTTGACCCTAGCTGGCACCTCAAGCTCTCTCAATATCCAAGCCCTTAACTCAAGTGCAAGTTCAATAACAATAGCTTGAAAGAATACAAACAATGACAGGATGCAGGGGAAGAGAGGACAATCCAAAGCGACTATTCATTCCACCCCTGCCTGTCTGCCTAGGAAGCAACAGATGACTCAGGAAAAATAAAACACAGGAAATTGAGACAGCGCAACCATTAAGCTACAGGGTGATGGAATGTTTGTCTCTTTTATGCCAGAGATACTCAGCATCTCTGAAGATCTTGAAATACCTCTCTATATAAGCCTCTGTGAGGAAATCTTGTGATGAGATTGGATTTGAGTAAGGCAGAAACAGAGTCAATGAGGACAGCTTCAAACCCTTCAGAGCACCACCACTCATAAATCTGAATCTGGCCTCTGAAACTATACAGCGTGGCTGGAGGCTAAGGGTTGTCTGAAAATGTCCAACGCAGGAGGGAAAAAACCTGAGGGCAGCTATCATGCGGTGATGACAGACAATATTCAATAGCTACGATTCTTAGTAGTGGGACAGAAATTAAATCAGAATTTTTGACGTGGGACCTACAGTGTGTGTAGCCTAGTTGTAAGCTTACCTGGACACCTAAACCACTGCTTGTCATCTGCCAGTGGAAAGACTCCTGGAAGCCAAGGTTTACCCTTCTTAAAAATTGATGTCTTTGTTGACATGCATCTTGCTCTAGAGAGAAACACGCAGGGTGGGGATGTCAGAGCCTGCAGGTGCTTTGGGCTTTTCACAGAAGGGTGTCACAAATCATCCACCAGCTGATAGAAAGCAGAGGGGGAAAGCATTGGGTGTCATGGCCTCTTCCCTCTCTCATCTGTGACTACACAGAGGATTTCCTGAAATACTGAAAACCTGAAAGTACCCCTTAAGCCATCCAATGCACTGGCAGCTACTACTAATGCTACTCTGCATTAGCCTTGCAGTGTTAAGCAGAGGAAGACCTTTCAAATGCATCCATAACCAGGCTAAATGTAAACATATAATACAACTTTAACATTTTGGCACAAGATAAAACCTAAAGTGGAATGGATGGAACATAAAGCTGCTGAAATTATATCTGGGAAGCACACTATTAAGGCAACAAATGCTCCCACACAACAATGTTAGATAACAGTGCAGCCATAGACTGTTCCTAATCTATTCCTAAAAGAGAGGGTCTGAATAAAGCCAGTTGTAATCAATTAAAGTTTGTTAAGCCACACTTTGGCACAAAACAGCACTGACAAAAAACAAACTAACCATCATTATGAGCTTCAAAATACAATTTATAACACTGAGTCAAGGATAACATTGAGGTGCAACAATTTTGGTATGAGAGGAAATACTAATGCTTAGAGAAAAAAAAAGTAAAATCACTGTTGTTATATGGAGACTACACTACAGAGGATGGGATCATACAATTGGTAAGCTAGGTTAGCTTTTGTGTGCACAGCAAAATATTTAGTGTCGTTAAAGTGGCAGAACAACAATCTTTATAGTAGTAAAGCTAGAGCCTGAGGAGCACTAGGTGAGACAGATGAACAAAACAAAAATGTGTAAAGAGGAGAGCATCTTTAAAATGCAACTAATATGACAATATTTGACCCCTAATGAGTAAATTCACATTCAGTGACTATGTCAGTTTCAGATTCCGTTGCTAGGGCTTCTAGAGGTTAAACCACTCATGCATAGATCTGCCCAGTCCAAAACAAAGTCACGAGTGTGCAGTAAATACTGGAGGAGGTGATATTTTGACCTGGGACTGATTAGTCGTTTTACTGAGGTTTGGTTAGTGTTAACCATTAACCCAAGAGAGTTTTTTAAAGGAAGTTATGGAAGCAAACTGACAAGTTTGGAAACTTTCCTGTCCAGGTTAAAGCAATAAGCATCAGTATAACATTTAGCACATATACAGTGAGTTCATAAACAGTCAACCCCCAACACTGACTGCACCAGAAATGTACAGCCAGCACCAGCAATCAGGTATTTTATTTTGACTCTTGTTATTGATAACTGCTAAAACACAAAAAAAAAGATTCTTTCAAAAAGCATGATGGACAACCTATTTTAACATGCTTACTACCATGAGATCAGAAACACAAACCTATATATATATAAGAAGACCCTGAATAGAATGAATGACTAAATGACTACAAAGTGCTCTGTAACACAAAAGTTTCATGAACATCAAACCTCAACTTCTAAGACATTTTTAACACTGCTTCAATATTTTGGGCATTATTATTTTTATTAGGCAAGCAGGAAAATCTTTCTCTTGCCATTTTTCACATTTGATAGCCTACCAAGCAATGTTGCATGCATGAGATTGCATTCATATTTATTTTTACAGAATATTTTTTAAAAGCCAATATACAAAAGTAAAACATATCTATATTTCAGATTTCCATAGCCATGTTTAAATTGTTTACACCACAGGAGGAAACACACACTGCCATTTCACTATCCTGAGGGTTGTAACCCCTAGGCAACTCAACACATGTATGGCAAACATGGGCTATTATAGCCTATGTGGACAGTTGTTTGAGATGCAAACAGTCATACTGGCCAAGACCTCCCTAAATTAAACACAGGCAAGTGAACAAGGATTTATATTGGTATATCATTCAATGAAATAACACAGCTCCACTTCAGGACCAGTTTGAAGCATATTTGTGGGTAAAAGTGTCTTCTTTATCACTGAATCATTGGTTATGCCAATGTTAAAAACATAAAGTGAAAATAATATATATATATATATATATATAGCATACTGCAGATTTGAGGTAGAAATCCATCTGTTCATGTGATTATGCCAGAAAAGATAGTAACCTACTGCAATAGCATGTAGGTGAAAGGTTTTTCAGATTGCTTATCATGAGCCTAATAGATTTTCCCTCTATGGTCTTTTTTCTTTCATCATCAGAAATCTATGAGCTTTCAAGGCAATCAAGTATTTTTAAGCACATGCCGCAAAGTTTGCTTAACGTAGCAGAGTCAATATTAATAGAGTGCTATTTAAACCCAGGTTTACACACAGAGCGGCCAGACGGTTAATGATTGACTGGGGTTTGGTGGGTGTCAATATAAAAAAAACGAAACTATGTGGAGATCTGTGGTCTCATAATTTTTGACCAAGCTTAATAAAGCTGATGGGCAAGCCATCACATTATGCACACCTTTGATATAAACCTGGGGGGGAAGATCACGTGACAGCCTAACACCTGTCACCCCACAGCCCTTAAAAGGATATGCCAACCAAAAAAGGTAGTATGAGTAGTATCGTTATCCTGAATGACGCTGTAATGTAGTTTCCCTTGGTCATCCGTACCCTCTTGACATGCTGAAAATTTGCTTTCCTCATTAAATTTCAGCCGATTTGGCTAACTTTGTCAAAAATAACTCACAAAACACACCGGAAGAAGTGAATACAACTGCTCTGCCACCAGCTATGATAACATATTATCTCTAGTTAGAGTGTCCTGACAGATTAAGCTCAACTGATATTGGGTACATAAAAGAACAAGTACAGATGCTGTTCAGTCCCACGACACCTAGCTAGGTGTCTAACATCAACTGTTGCTGTGGTTTAAGTTACTACAGTCCTAGAATAATCAGGATGACCACATTATTTACCCAATGTCCAGAAGAAAATATCGACTCTACTATCATGCTACACTCCAGTAGGTTAGCTGTCTTTCAGTACCATGCCATAGTACTCTGTTTGCCAAAATGTTTCATTAGCATTGGCCCAACCTAATACATTCCACAGCTGTTACGCAAAACCAGATGAGATCAATCTAGTGGTAGCTAAAATATTCTCCTGCATTTTTTTTCTACGCACAGATAAGCTACTACAATTGCAGAGCTTACACACATTAGCGAGACTGTAATACCGGACAAGCGAGCATCACTCAATACAAGGTGAAAGTGGTGTTACCTTGGAACAAACTATGGAGGGAAAACTCGACAACTAGCACTGACTAGCAGTGAGGAGCTACTGGAACCCATTTTAATTGCCAATAAGCACGTGATCAGTGTTATCTATTTAGTCAAAGATTGACTACTTATCACCATCAACACTGCCAAATGAAAATTGAGAGAAGGCAAGTAATGCACATAAATGGGGGAATGTGTTAGGTTGTATGAAAATTCATAACTTAACTGTTCTTACTTTTATCTTGTTTAGATACTACTCAATAAACCAAGGAAAACCCCGCCAAAAAAGACAATTCGTTTTCTCAAGTCAATTTGATAGTACAAAGTTGCAACAGCACAATAGTAACTGACCTGCACTAAAAGCTGAACAGAAAAAAGCCCAGTCATGTAAGTTGATGTGCTTGACAGCATGGTAGCATGGCAACCTAGGTTCAAGACAGGTTAGCCCGCTAGCTATGGAGGTAAACAACTGCTAATCATCATATTGCAAGGAAACCAAAGCAATTGCTACGTCAACAAAAGGCCAAATTACTGTTTTCAGATAGATCGTTGAAAAAGTTGTAATTACTGACAGTGTAGGTTTTCCAGGAGTGAAAATTCCTAGAGGGCTACCTTGTGTTTCCCAGTCCGCCTTAGAAATCTGCTCTTTGGCTATTACAAGTTTGTTACAAGTTCAGTTGGCCTAAATGTAACATAAATGTAGCTAGCGATAGCTACATTTGGAGCATCTCATTTTGGTCTGGACTCACTCTAGTCCACATGACAATTGAAGTGTTCAATTGCAATTTGCAATTTATTTGTGAATTTAGATTAATCAATAAAATAATGGGAAGAATCATTGTTAACAAAATTACTTGCACCCGACTCATCTGTCTCCTTTTTTGTAAATAAGATCAAGCTTAAATATTGCCAAGAATGTTTATGTATAGCAGTTTTCTACAGTTTATTACAAGTGGATATCAGCTATTGATATCAGCTATAGTCAATAATTCAATAATAAGTCAATAATTTTCTGCTTTGGTTTGTGTCGACTGAATCTTGTTGAACCCTTTACTTTTCAGATGATTTTGTTGTGCTACAAAATAATTTAAGATACTAGAATTAGGTATTATGACAATCATTTCCATTCAAAATTGATATACTTCTGTCTGATATCAGTCACCCTCAGCTCATCTCAATGGTAATATATGATGTATGCAATGATGGAATGTGAGTCCTCATATAAGCATGGTACTGGAGTACAGTCCACATAAGGTCAGCAGAGTTGCTGCTGGTCAATTCCCTCAGTGAACTCCACCACTCCGCTCCACCAAGACAACCACTGGAAATAAGAGAGTTTCTGTAAATGTTCTTTCATTATTACATCGGATCCTGTGAGGGGGGGGGGCAGTAATAGCCCTGGCCTAATAAACCATACCCACAGAAAATGGTCAGCACTGCTTTTCAACTTGGAAACAAAACGAAACTCGTTGGCATCTGGCGACTTTCTTTATTGTATTTTTATTGAAAGCAAGTCCTTTATTGACACCCTACTTTTCCTATTGAACTCCCTCAATTTGAAAGGAGACAAAAATAAAGTTATCCAAAGAGACAAAAATAAAGTTATCCAAAGAGACAAAAATAATGTTATCCAAAGTTCCTCTATCCTCTGTCCAATTTGACACCCTGAAATGGTGGCTTATACAAAAGGAGTATTTTTTAGATGTTCTGACATGGCCAGTGTTGAGCTTGTTACTCAAAAAAGTGATCGATTACTCATTGCTTCAGTTGAAAAGTAACATTATTACTGTAACATTATCCTGGGAGCAGAAATTTTTGGGGGTATACTTATTGGATAATTCAACTTCATCTGATATGTAGGGGGTGATAACAAAAAAAAGGCTTGTTTTTTGATTGGTGGCTGTAATATTATTACTGAAATTTAAATTTGTTACAATACTCGTTCCTAGTTACTTACTTACTAACACAGTAACTCCCCTATCTTTTTCATCCCATGGTCAGTTATGTCCTTCCCAATCCCAGTTAGGTCACTAACTGGCACAATCCTAAAGTCACATAACCTCAAGCCCACATATCAGATACCCTCCCAAATCCTAAAATGGCCTCTTATACCAGAGGACTGAGCAGACTGAGCACATCTGAGTCTCCTGAAACTAAATGTTTGTGAATGCTTTGGGCAATGTGAGTAAATTACTTTCTAGTGAAAAGTAATCTGTATCTAATAACTGTATCTAGTAACCTAATTGAATAGTTGTGTCACTAAAGAAAAAATCTGTGGTACAAATCTTTGCCACAACAACATCAATTTATTTGTTTAACAAAATATGAAGCAGGCTTAACACAGTATGTCAGTATGTAACAAGCTATGATTATTTTCAGTTTCTACTGTTTCTTGATGTTTCAGGTTCTCATACAACAGTGATAGCTTTGAGTAGAGAGAAATGCCAATAGTGTTACATGGGCCAATACAAGGTCACAAAACAATAATCTCAAGGCATGAACAAATCAAGTAAGCCATTACAAGCAACAACAACTGAAACAAAGCATAGGTCTTACAATGTTTTGTTTCTTCTATTTAATGTACTGGGAAATATCAGCTCTCATGAATATTGTCAGAAGAAATCGTCGAGAGTCCTTAATTTGTGGCAGATGAAGCAACTGTGCTCTCAGTCAAACCACTTCCACCATCTTTCTTACATTTGATTCCAAACAAACTGCAGAGTTTCATCAGCATCAGGTCCACAATTTCCTCCTCTTCTGACGGCTGTGACAGTGAAGAAAAAAATATATAACTCAAGGATTTGCAATTCTTCTGAAGATACCCAGATTTTGCAAGTTCTCATGAGAACTTGTAAAATCAGACAGCAAAAATCTAACCATGTATTCTCCACATATTTTGTTACTGTACTGTTGACTGCTAGCAACTCAGACTCAGCATGAGTGAAGTACCTTGTGATGTATCTGCTCCTGGCTGAATGCGACTAGGATGACAGAGATGAAGAGGTTCAGCACCACAAAGGTCATGAACACAATGCAGGAGCCAATGAGGAATGCACCAAGGACTGGGTTGTAAGTCAGAACCTGAGGGATTGGAGAAAAAAGTACAGTAAATAACGAACACTCAGCTGTCGTAATCTGCTATGGTGCAAAGTAATTGTCTCTTACTAACCTCTTCATAGTTAAAAATGCCCAGCTGCAAACTGACCATAGTTTGAGCAGCATCCAGCAGAGTCCGATACGAGTACAGCTTCCAACCATACATCAGATTGGACTAAATAAAAATATAATGAAAGCATCAGGAATCAGTTTATCTTTATGTATAATATTCATATTTTGATTTTGTATGACAAAACCATCAACAATTCAGTTTCACAGATCAGAGTTACAGTAGAAAGAAATACAGTGACTCCAATTCATTGATGTTGAGTATGGGAAACCTCTCACAGCAATGGAGTAGGCCAGGAACATGACGGTCATGACCACCAGGAAGCCTGATATATCAGTCCAGGCCCGCTGCAGCGTGGCTGTGATCATGTGCAGCTTTGGGTTCAATCTCAGCAGGTGCCACAGTTTGACTGTAGCCAGCAACACCAGGAAGGCAATCAGATACCCCAGCACTGCATCAGCCTGGGCCGTCTCATGGAAACTGGCATATCTGGACATAAGGCACAACACTCAACAAGAGACCCTTGTCTTAACAACTGTAATTTGTATTACCAATTACAATTACAACACTGCGTTACGGGTGCAAATTTTAAGATTAATCTTAAATTTTCACGACAAACCTTCACTCACATCAACACACAAATTACTGATGTCTGTTCAGTCTAAATGTCTATAAAATAGCAAAATAGACCTGACCCATTAAAGCACAGAGCATGTTATTTCCCCAAATCTCAACTCAAACCAAGATGTCGCAAATGCTAAAACATTTGACACATTGATAGATTGATAAATGTCCATAAACTGACAGCATAAAACATGTCATGAACAGATCCAGCCATTAATTCAGATGAAGTATTATTTTTGTTAATGCTTATTATGAGATGATGTGAGAGGGAAAGAGAACCAGGTTTTGAATGGACCAGTTGATGAAATAATAGTTGGCCTTATCATGTTTGCCTATATTGGGAGATGACATATAATCCAAACAGCAATCTATTCTAAGCTTCTTATCCTAATTATTCATTTCTAAAGGCAGATGATGTCAAATTAGGCTATTCTCCTTGAGCGTGATGGGGACAGAGACAAGTCAGGTGCATTAAATAGCTATTTGACAGTTTAGCCAGTTCTTTTGTCAGGATAATTACAATAAAATGGAAACAGGGACACCACTCATTTAAACAATCAACTTAATTTGTTCCTGTGACCTTGATTCAGAATCACTGTTGGTGAATGTCTTACTAGATTAGAAAGTGTAGAGCTACAGCTCCAATCAGTACGGTCTTCAAGATACAGCAATTGCTTTAAATAACTGCCAGTTGTACTTGAAAGCTTTTTGCAACGTTTGCTCTCATACCAAACTACAATGTGCCTACTTATTAAATTGCAAGAGTCAGCAGTTAGACAGCACTCCCCTCAGTAAGCTATATTTTCCCTCTTGTATTCATTTTAATCTTACGGAAAGCTTCTGGCAATTATTCTTTAAAATGACCAATTTCTACTGATATTTGAAAAGGAAGGCGAAGGAGAAAGAACATGGGAGATAGAAAGCACTGGTAGGCCAAGAGACTCACTGTTGCACGGTTGCAGCACATTCAAAACATTATTTTCAAACTTACATGCCACTTCAAATGTACAAACTGAATGGTGTCCTGTTTGTCCTGTTGTACCCATAAATTGGTTGTTCTGGTAAGAACTTTGATAATTAGCAGCCGACTCCCAGAAACGTAGTGCTTGAATCAATGCACTTAAGCAGGAACTACACACTGTCACAATGTCACTACACACTGCACTTCACAATGTCAAACATTTATTTGATATTTGATATTTGACATCCTTGATATAAAAATGCCAGTATTCCCTGAGTGGGTTTTTAGAGGGTTATGCCAGTGAGCATCATTGTTCATCAGAACAGAATCACAAAAGCACTGTTACTTACTGGTCTTTGTTGTTCTGGTAGTAGGCCATGTCCCGATTCCCCAGAAAAGTCCTCTTGATGAAGACAGATAGTGTGCTCCAGCTGAGGATGATGATAGCCAGCTCTAGCAGGCTCCACTTACTCTTGAAATAAGCCCACCTCTGCTGCTTCATCAGCTTTCCCTGTCAGGAGATGAGTGTGAGATGGAAATTCTGGGGCACCTCCTTTATTATTATTATTATTAGTAGTAGTAGTAGTAGTAGTAGTAGTATACCTATATACCTGAACAAACATGTAATAGATGATGAAGAGGAAATAGATGACCTCAGAGGCCATGACAAAGATGTGAAGGCCACCAGGGGACTGGTAAAGACGGACGCTTTGTAGCTCACTGCGGAACTGGAAGGCTCCTGGAACAATGTGAATCAGATTTAGACTACATGGTTCTTATATGACGTTTCTGTGCAGCTCTCATAGTTGAACATGGATTACTTACCTATGGCTGTGGTCTCTAGCATGAGTGTGACAATGCAGAAGAGGTTGACATTGGCATTGTATACAGTGAACTCAACAAAGATTGCTTGAGTGTACACATCAAGCCAGGTGTTGTCAAATAGGTAGTGAAGAATTCTACAGAAACAAAACATGGATAAATTTTATTTATTTTAAATTAAAGGAAAATCCAGCTTAAAATTCTGTACAGTCTGTCTAGTCCAGACTGTCTAGTCTAGATTTGTCATGAAATGAAATGTATGAAAGTCAAAATACGATCGCCAAGTCTGTCATGATGTAATCAAAAGACAAATCTTGAGGCCGCATCATTGAATGGGAGACCGACTGAGGAGAGTGGCAGGGATATGGGCACAATTTTGTGCTTCATAACTGTCACCACTACAAGTGCAGCTAATTTAGATGTAAAAGCTCAAATAAATATTTATCGAGTCCACAAAGTCAGTATCCAAGCAATTATCAAATAAATAATGTGAATTTTGTTTTAGAATGGATTTACACTGAATTATGATGTGGTTATCTTTGTGTCATATGTACATTTCAGTCTCTTTGACTATTAAAAGGCTCACCTGGTGGAATTTTGTAAATCAGGCCCCAGATCCACCACAAACCCTCCTCCTCTGTAAAGTACCACACTGCCCCAGATAGGGTAGGCCTTAAGTTTAGCCTGGGACTGGTACTTCCAAGGGCTGTGGAGGTTCTGTGATGTATTATCACCCACAGACTGGCCCCAGCCTGGACCATAGGAGTCCATGTCCTCCAACTCCCATGAGTATGGAGCATGACAATCAGACAATGCAGTCTCCTGCATGGAGCGGGCGATGCGGCAAGAGTTCCTCTGCACCCTCACCTGGCGTAGACGAGCATTACCCACTAGCTTTGAGTTTCCATCTGTGATGAATCCTGTTACAGATATTCACGTAACAAAAATAAGTGCATTTAAAGGGACAATAAAACCACAATGTTAATGATATTCTGTCTCTGAAAGGACATTTCTCAGATAGAAAAGTGCTTTTTATTTTCCATTGTCAGTCCAGCTTTAACAAAATGACTTTACATTTCAGTTGTGCAAATTATGGCAAAGATTTACTTCAGATTTGACCCATAGTGGGCCTCTTTATACTGTCACTCATATACAGATCAGTGTCACAGTGATTATTATTACTTAATGTGGATGTCACATGACACAGTTACTTTCAACAGTAAAGTGCACAGTGTCAGCTTTAGTTTGAGGGTATTTTAAGCCCTATCAGCTCAAGACAGAAGCTACTCAGGTGGCCAGTGTCACAAATGCCATGTTAAACAAGTGGGTATTGATACTGTAATTAGAAACAACAATAGTTGTTGAGCAATGGCTGGATGTAGTGGCAGTGTTTCCAGACTTTGGAAACAGTGGTAGAGAGGGTCAAAGCTGCATGTCTGGGAGTGTGGCATGGTGTGCAGTCCATCATCTAATGAGCAGAGACAACAGATGGGGATATGAAGGTGGATGAGGTCAGCCAGTTATGAGAGAGATTGGCCATTAAGTGTCTTGTAGGACTATGGATGAGGTGGGATGTCTTCCAGCATGTCCAGAACTCAGCTGCCAGGGTTTAGTATTTGACTTCTGGATATGCTGGGCATAACATGTAAAATGGTTTTCCAGATGTGATGTAACGAATGCATGATAGGTGAGGGTTTCAGTGGAGGTGTTGGAGAGTGATGGGCAGAGCGGGACAATTTCATTGAGGTGCAAAAAAGCAGGGATAAGTATTTGGACCAATTAGGATAATATCAATGTTGTCAATATTCATATGTAGTCACAAGCATCATCACACACAGTCTTGCCATATTGTAAAGTTCGCTTTATAGCCATTTTGGATTTCAATTTATTCCTATGAGCACTCAGCTGTGACTACATGTCTCCCTACTAATTCACCTACTGAACTCCATTAGAAAAATGAGTATGGAGAAACAGACGAGATACAGATTTACAGACTTTAAGTGGGAAAGTGCAAAGCAAAACAATGAGTAATACTAGTTAATAACATCACAGCATATCTTACCTGGGTGTTCTCCAAAAAGGTTTCTCAGTAGAGTGGTGTTTGCCCAAATGAACACATCACTAACACTCATACTGTCTGAGATCCCTTTGCTGAAGCTCTGTCGAATGTGTTGGGTCAGGAAGTAAGCATTGGGGTCCCTCTGGCCGTACGCCACCAGGAGCAACATCCACATAAATCCCATGTAGGCTGCATCACAAACAAATATCTTACACATACGGTGTCTTACAGTGTAATAGATATCTTATATCTCAATAATATCTTACGCTGCCTCACATCTTGCTCTACATATCAAAGTCTTTTGCCTTACCAAGAATCTCCTTAATGAGGGCAAAGACTTTCTGCTCTTTGATCATGTTGTTCCTCATCCTCTCTATGTCAGTGGGTGGTGGTGGCTGATAGAAACTGCATGTGCTGTCCCTTCTGGCTGCTCGCACTGCATCAGGATCATCTGCGAGTGGAATTTTGTAGTTTTGTGTTTAGTTTCTCCACACACAACAATAGAACGAAAATGTGAAACTGAAAAAACTTAGTAACAGCACCTGGGTTTCTGAGAGTGTCATCTATCTGAGGGTCTCCATACTCCTCCTGATCAACTTTCTTGAGAACAAGAGCAAAAAATGCAGCAAAACCAAGAACCTGTGACAGGAAATTTGCAGGGTTCAATACCAGATGCCCCATAATGATACATACAGTATACCTATGTAATGGTGAGAACTATATCACTATCATGTACTGTAATGTTCCTCACCTTCAGAGGTTGGGTAATAAAGAGACTCTCAAAGAAAGAGACTACCATGGAGATGAGCCAGCTTATAGAACGGTCTTTCCCGTAGGTCAGCCCATACATCATGGTGAAGTATCCGGAAACACCACTAGTTGCGATCACCAGTATCCAGCCAACAAATACAAACCACCAGGGTAGCCCCCCAAGACAGCACTTCTTGGTATTGTCCCCATTAATGCTCTCTGTTGGACTGGGGCTGTGAGCCAGCTGGTCCCCTCCCAGGCTAGATGAAGGGAGGTGGTATTTCAGAAGACCCTTCATTCCCTGGACTTGCTGCATAGCCCGGTTGTAGCTGTCTGGGTTGGGAAAACGAGAAGGTCCCAGCAAACCCAACTCCTTCTCAACATGGCGCAGCTGTCTGTACAGATACTGGCTGTTGTTGCTCCTCTTCTGAGTCCCATCCATAGTCTTTTCAGGGCTCCCACACACACTGCTTTCTGTCCACCCCAAAATCAATAATATTCAGTTGACATATCAAATCCATTTTACCAATATATCATCAATGAACACATCCAACAGTTACAAAAAACTCTGGAAGCATTTAAGTGAATAGAAGCATCGAAGCATGCAATATTGTGGCACGACAGGATATCATGGAGATTATAGGGAGCCAAAGTAGACATCACTTCTACCAGCCCCCTGGTTCACTTTTGCCTATTCCAATACATTAAAGCTATTGTCTTATTTAGTTGATATAGGATGTGCCCCACTCTGTCTATGGACAACCAAGCTAGCCATCTTGCCGCTAAAACAGTCTTGGGGCAGTCTTACATTTTGGCTCCCTATAAGGATACAGTGCAATTTACCATGTAGGTTGACTGCCCCTAACGTGAGGATCATAGAGCGTTCCCTCTTGGAGGCATCAGTGTAGAACTCGCCACCTGTTCGGTTCTGCTGCCTGATGATGTCCTCCACCAGAGAGAGCAGAGTGTTGATATCAGCCTGTTGACCAGGCCTGAGTTCCAGCTGTGGCAGAGGGCTTTTCATGGCCTTTGAGAGTGACTGTGCAATTCTCTTTATGTCCTAATACAGAGACATACCATCTCATGAAGTGCTTCAGACACAGAATGGAGGAGTTATTTCTTCCAAGTCATTGCTAAGGATTTTTACCTTACCTTGATCACAGTGTCTGGTGTGATGTCCTTGAGCTCTTTCTGTGGGGAAGATGTCTGTGAGGGAGATACTCGACCAGTCTTCCCCTGCTTAGAAGCATCTGGTTTACCAGTCTTCTCTCTAGGGCGAGTGTTTCTGAAGATACTAACAATGAGGAGATTGATGGGAAACATGATGATTGAACTCTGAACTCCAATCATAACCTGTTGCCAGGTGAACTCGATATGACCTGCAAAGTAAAGCAGACGGGGTGGGTGGGTTAATTTAAACTTAATTTAAATGGATTTGTTTAAACACCTTTTAAGGTGTTGGTGGGTCTTGGGAGATAGTAAAATTCTCCAGATTTTCCATCTTAATGACATCAGATGTCTTAATTTTCTGGTTTCTAGTAAACTAAGCAGGTTTCTCCTTTGAATCATTTGTTAATTGTTACACACCAAGGTCCATGGTCTGCTCAGAGGGGTCTGTAGGGATGCCCCAAAACATGATGCTAGTCAGCATGGTACATAGCAGCAGAGAGAAACAGCAGGACACCCGCTGTACACGGGTGAAGGTGCTGCAGGGAGGTCGGCTAATGACAGAGAACCAGATGTGGCCATCACGGAAATCCTTTGCTGTCTTCATAAAGAACAGATTACTAGAAGGTACAGAAGAATGAGAAGATTGATTCAATGAAATAAGAAAGTGAGAATGATACAGAAGTGGTCAGATGTCTTGCTAATTGGACTTTACAAGACCCATGGCTGCTCTTACCTAAACCTCTTCAAATCCATCTCTGTGGCAACTGGGAAAACCTTGTCAAGAGCACACTCTCCCATATCTATGGCTAGCCAGGAGTTACACAGAAAGTGCCATTTTTGTCCAGTCTCCAGATCCTGCGCCATTACTTTGTTGATATACCTGCATGTAAACAATTATTACAAAAATAATGTCAACAATTATCTACTGTCTTTTTAATAATAATGCAAAATCTCAAGCTTAACTTTGACTGCACCATGCAGGGTGTGTTCCTGAGTTGTCATGCCACAGCCTGATGCTCTGCAGCTCTCCCAGGGAAAAGGGTGTGGTCAGCAGGAAGATGTCCACCCCACCCCTCTCAAACACAGGCTTCTCAGGGTCTGTCAGGTGGTGTGGCTCACTTTCTCCCTCTGTACCCAGCAGAGTTACTGTCACCTAAATCAAGACAGTATGAATGTAAGTAAGCCAAGATGGTCAGTATGTGGGGATTGTTGTGTACTTATACATCAAGCTGCCCTACACCACAGAAACAGCAGATAGGTTTTGTTTCTATGGGCCCCTTTAAGCTTGAATAAGGCTTACACTGAAACAGACACCACTGACCTGAGAGGAGGTGGACGCACCACGCCGATGCCCAGTGCTAATATTCAACATATAGCGATACTCAGCCAAGGGGTCATTATCCTCAAGCACAGTTATCTTGACCTATAAGTGAATGTTAACACATCACATTCAGAGGAAATTCTTACAATTGTAAACTCAATGATCTACATTTAATGCAATACTACTATATATCAAGTTACTTTAAGTTACTTGTTGTTCTGAATTAAAGGGGCTGACCATTGCGCTGCCCAAAGAAATCTTCCAGTGTTTGTGGTGTCATTTTGAGTTGCTACCCTAGCTACACCCCTGACTGTGCCACAATATGTATTCGTATTCTTTAAGTGTTTCATATATTTATGTGGCAGCATTTGGAAGTATGTGTGTATGTGCGAGTATTTCATAATCAGTGTGACCAGCAAAGTCTGAATTAACTCCTACATGGTCTGTCATAGATTTAAATCCCACTGTATATTGTGGTTAGAAACTCCTTGAGGCTTACCTTAGCCGAGTCCTGGATGTCTTTCCTGCGTGCCCATACAACCACCAGGAGATAAGCAAAAAAGATGGCCCCCACAAAACATACCACTACAGGATTGTTAGTGAAAGTGGCAAAAAGTTCAGCGGTGCGTGACACATCCACCAGGTTGGGCACGACAAAGAAAGAGCTCCCAAAGAAAGTTAAGTGGTTACAGAGGCACTGAGTGACCATCGTTGTGGTGAGCGGACCAACCTATAGAAACAGAAGCTGGTTACACGTCTTGGCTCGCTTTTCAAGGATGCAGTGATGTGACCGCTGCGGCTATGTGTTGCTGTCGCACTCACCCTGCAGCCATCTTCACTCCAAGAAGACTCTGTGTCATTCCAATACTTGCACTGAGCAGCGATGGAAGTGACCAATACAGTGGCATTGATGGATTTGACACCTGCCTCCACAATGGGCTTCACAACAAGATAGTGCAGTCCAGCATCTCCTGTTCTGTCTTTGGGACCCAGCACCCAGGTGTATTTCTCCTCTGTATGACAGATATGTTTACACACATATACTCTTATTTAGAGCGACTAAGAATGAATATGCAGGTAGGGGTTCAGTGTCTTGCTTTGCTTTGTCACATCATATGGTAGTTCAGAGCCACACATTGGCTGTTGTGGGGATGGAACCTGTGACCTTTTGGTTACAGGGAGGTGTTTCTACCAACTAGGGAAACCTATCTGTATTGGTTGTGAGAACCCACCCAGTCATGTCATTCCATATCAAATGATATTACATTACAGTCATTTAGCAGACGCTTTTATCCAAAGCGACTTACAAAAAGTGCATTCAACATAGGTAGGCATGAGAACTACTAGTCACCAGAAATCATAAGTGCTTCCTAAACAAGCATCTAAGACCATAATCAGTGCTAAGGTAAAAGTGCAATAAGTTAGCTACCTACTTTTTACAAATGAGACAAATAAGTAAATAAGCAAATAAACAAGTGCTAAGAGGAAGGGTCAGGATAGTATCTCTCTCTCTCTCTCGCTCTCTCTTACTCACTTACTCACTCACTCACTCATACACTTATTAAATCTTTGTCTATGATTCAAATGTGACTTTGAACCCTGAATTGATTGTTTTAACTATACCTTCTCTGGCATTCTCTAGAGGGACCTGAGTCTTGGCTATGTAATTCTCATCGCTGGGATAATCCTTATATCCCAAGAACAGCTTTAAAGGAATGTCTTCAGAGGGCTCCATTTTCAGCACCAGTGTTACATCGGGTGAGGGAACATCTATTATTAATGTGCTGAAATTGCCCAGGTCCAGGACTGTACTGTTCTCCTGCTCCACGTCAAGCCTTGGTAAGAGAATCTGAAAGCCCCACAAAACGCATTCTTGTATACAGAACGACCACGATATAGGGATAAACCAATCAAGACTACTGATATTATCCACAGTAACTGATAGTATTCTTGCCTATCAAGTATTTTAATTGTTTTTACTGCATATTTGAGGATTAATCTTTAAGACAGAGATTACCTCTATCTCATCAGGCAAGTTCTCAACAGGAATGACTGTGCCATTTATTCTGGTGAGAGAGACAGATCCCACAGTGCCAGTGATGTTTTCCTTGCTCCAGGAATATGGATTATTCTCAAAACTCATCATCTGTAACAAGTAATGAGAAGGAAGTTAGGGAGAGAAAATGGTCTGTAGGCATCAGCTTTTTTCTTTTAATGAACTGAATGGAACTTGCACTTTTCACTTGTGAATATGAATTAATTTGTTTTAGGAACATTTTTCTCCTACCGTTGGGAGTTCTTTGAGACATCATTGGGAGCCTGTATACTGTGAGATGTCTCACTAATCTAATTAAGTTAAATAAGCTATATGCATTGAATGCATCCCTCCAATGTGCACACACTTACCCTCACATCCACTGGCTCCTCTGGAGGAAGGACACTAGCAGGCAGTGTAGGGAAGGAAAATGTAGAGGAGGTGTTCTTCTGGACATTTATACTCTGCATCTGCATGGTTTCTGGAGATATTCTGCAGAAGGTAGAAGCAAAATAAACACACACTGAAAGTTTAGGGAACCTTTATTCTCAAGTACGTACTCTAGCCAGTCCCAAACACCACTTACCTGTTGACATACACACTGATCTGACCAGTATTGATGATTGCAGGGTCTCCGTTGAGCTTTTTCCGATTTAACAATGCACTCTGAACATTGTTCATTCCAGTAAGAAGAAAATCTGAGACTTTTTTCTGAGGAAAAACAAATTGTATGTTGCTCAATAAATGTGCTTGGGGACTGAGGAAAAACAGAATAATAGTGTTACCAGTCTCAGTGAAGGTTGTGGCCTTACATTTGATGAAACATTTAAGATATTACTGGTTGCCTCAAGAATTGGCGTAGCTGCTTCGACTACTTCTCCCTCATCCTCATCATCTTGATTAATATTGATGGAGTTGAGGGAAGAGCTGAGATCTGCCAACAGCAAACTAGCTTCTTCCTGGAGATAGAATGCAACAATAGACAAAATTATAGTTGATGTGTTTTCCATACTTCAAAATAGTACATGAATACGTTTCAAATATTTTCTTTACATATTGAACCTACAAAGTGGAACTTTGCTCATTTTTCAATTCAATGTTCCCCATATTTTTTACAATGTTCTTCAGTATATCTGTTTTTGTAAAATTTAATACACTGTGCATATATATACTTGAGCAGAGGAACTGAGCTCATCTGATTGCTTGGTAAGTCCTGCCACTGCTCTGGCCGTCACTTGCACTCCCTGAGTGGAGTTGCTGGGGTAGTCCAGTAGAACTGTGGTCATTTTGGTCAGCATCTGCTCTCTCAACTGAAGAAGGAACCAGGGATTAACATCATGGGGCTTTTCACAGCATGAAGTTATGCTCCACTAAAAATCATCTCAACCTCTATACTTCAAAACCCCACCGCTCACCACCTTCCATTACCTTCTTCCTTGCCTCCTTCTGATCTTCACTAGATTCCATATTCAGCATATCAGACACAGAAGTGAATATCTGTCCTAGTGCTTCGCCAGAAAGCAGACCTTGGTCCTGTAATTGAGTTACAGTATCCTCTACCGCAGACTGGAGAGCCTCCACTGAGGTACTGGAGTTGCTTTTCCATACCTTGGGGAAGATAAATAACCAGACAGTCTCAATGATTCCAAGCCCATTGCATCAAGTGAACATTTTGTTTTCCTGATGTTGATTTCTTGTCCAACTTCTTTTTCTGAGATACATGATTACTGGCAGATGACAAACCTGAGTGGTGACAGTTGTGGTGATATTCTTGTATCCATTTTTCACAGTCACCACAACAGACAAACTGTAATTGTTGTTCTTATCTCCAAGAGGGAGGAAGATAGACTTTACGTCATTTGTAGAACTGCAGCGCAGATGCTTGCCTGAAAGACAAACGAGGCAATTTAATGGAACAAAACAACCTTAAGGACTTGTCACTGATTTATCTGCATACGGGTTGCAAAACAGCAGCCAAGGCGTCAAAAGTCATCTCAAAGAACATTCTTCCAATGGTAAGCCGCTGTGAGTAGTTTCACTTTACATCTACATTTTCTTCCTCTGCTCCTCCTACAATCCTCACTGCTTTCATCTGACTCCTTCGGTCTTTCCCCTGACTCTACCACATTTCTGTCTGATCTCTCATTTTCTTTGACTTTCTCTGCCTCCTTTCCACTAGACCTACTTGTTCATCCCCACCAGCCCTTTGGTCTAAGACCTCAGGCTGCTGAAGTTGAAGCTCTCCTCTCCTCTCTTCTCTTCTCTTCTCTCCTCTCCTCTCCTCTCCTCTCCTCTCCTCTCCTCTCCTCTCCTCTCCTCACCAAATGT
>CABFOQ010016156.1:37524-61773 GCA_900660455.1 Gephyroberyx darwinii | reverse complement strand
CAGGGTGCATCTGACCATCTTTGCAGCGATACTCCACAGACAGGTAACTTCCCAGCCCAGGGCAGGGTTCACCAAAAGAGGTCAGATCTGCTGCAGCCTGGCAGGCTTGTAGTCCATGGCAATGACCTGGAGTGGCATACAAATAAATTGGGCGTTGATGTTTTGCAATAGTTTGATCAAAACATGTAAATTTCTAAACTAATATTTTACATCTTGGTTTTCGTCGCATCCATTAAAATAATTTCACTAATATTTCAATAACATTATAACGAGAGTTTCTTGTATTTACGGTACCTTCTTTTAACAGAGAGCTGTACATAACATGTTAGTAAAGGAGAAATATCAACTATTTGCTCAGACTGACATGCATGTGAGAGTAAATTTACCCCACAACCCATCTATTCATTTCCCAGGTAGGGATTTGCTTAATGTCTCTTTTCTCAGTGTAATCCTTGTGTCCACAGTCACAGGACAGTCATGGTTTTTGTGTTTGACATAAAGCACAAAACAAAGACATCTTTTGTGCTAATTTTAGATGTTAAGTAGCTGGCTCTTTATTAAAGCAGCTTCTTTGTGCATAGAACTATGATCTAGATGTAAATAAGCCCAAATCCATGTTATTCACCTTTCACACCATCAGCCAGGTAGCAAGTTAAGGAACGTATTTATTACAGGAGTAACCATATCTTTCCACATTACCCACAAGTATGTTGATAGAACATAAGTAAAAATATGACATATTATTTTTACATTTAACAGTCACATTAAATAAAGAAATGAGTTAATACTTTATAATACCTGTTACTGAATCTACAACATCTATCCAGCTACACTCCTCCTGGGTAGATGTAGATGTGGCCGTAAGTCTGGATCGGCAGTAGTGAATTGTTTTACGGCCATAGAAGCTGTCCTCTATCTCTATAACTTGACCAGAACCACATTGCAAAGTAACATTTTGGCCATCACACGCAATGGATCTCCCAGAATCTGTGAAAAATATATGCACAAGGGTTTGGAAAGAATTTGCAAGCAAAATGGGTTTATTACATACTACACACACACACAATTTAGAATTATTTAGAAATGTATACCAAACTGGCATATGAAGTTCAATTCCTGACTACAATTCTCTGCGGCTTCCCACTGGAAGCCTGAATGTCTCAGGATATGTCCACAGGCTGCTTGTGCCTCTGGACTGTCCACCCAGTTATTATAGCTGATATCTGAGCCATCCAGCCAGGAGAGAGAACCTGAAAATGTACACACAAAAAAACAATAACTCATTTAAATAATGAAACATTAATGCCACTTCTGTTATCTCTTTCCATTTTCAAACAATATGCTGTAGAATATATTTTAAGACAGGGTCATTTTTCCACATCTTCTCATGGGGGCCAGTGATTGCTAGAGGTGCAATTCAGGGATGTGTCATAAAAAAACAAAGCAATCCAAGGAACTAGTGACAGAATGAATCAAAGACAAAGAGTGTAGGGACATAAAGGAACATTTATAAATCAGGCAAGTTGACAGCAAGCCTATTGAAAAGCCCAAGTGAATGAGGAATATCTCTCATCGTGCCTGCTGCTTGAGGGAGATATCCAAATGTGCCTGCCTTCTAACAATAGTCAATAAACACAATATAAATCTCTGACATGGACATCCAAGCTGCCTAAAGAGATAGTTGCTGAGACAACAATCTGTATATTCCTGAATTGTTAATTGATTATATCATACTGTGATATAATACATAGATCACAAAGATTTTTTAAATTTGGTCTTCACCCAAAATACTTAACACAATTACCTGTTTAAAGGGCAGAGTTCAAGGTATTTTCAAACCATCTAAAACATCATAATCTATAACAATTGAAACACATTTGCAACACTTATTTTACTGTTTTCCTGTAATCATATCATAGCTATCAAGTCACAAAGAATCTATGTAATCATTGGAAGTCATAAAATGCCTACTTTAATTCCATGGTCCATGTGCCCACTTACCCTCAGCAGCAGCAGAGTCAAGTGTGAGGTTTGGAGAGGCGGGTGCCAGCCCAAGCCACCAGTCCCTCTCCGGCTCCAGGTGCTTCTGGAGGAACTGCTGAGTTTCATCATTCAGAATGAAGGCTAGGTGTCCTCCGCCCCGCTCACACCAACCTTGGGCACTGTGGAAGGAACGCTGTAGACCCACAAACTCATAGCAGGAGCCATCAAAGCCCTCCTGGTATGTTGGGCAGGACAGAACCTCTGTCTCATCCTCAGCATAGGAAGTCCAGCTGAGTGAGAGAATCATCAAAATCAGCATGGGAAAAGCAGAGCTGTCCATCCCTGCCATTGCACCTGTACACTCTTGCATTCACTCTGGTAAAATCATGTCTTTAAAGGGCACTGACGTCAGCAACTCTGTCACTAATCTGCCTTTTAGGAGAATCTCTAACATTAGGATGGCTTCCTAGAGGCAGCCTGTCTTTGTGTGGTCAGGGCACAAACAAAGGACAGGCCTGTAGTGAATAGGGGCTGGAGCCCACTGTGTCAACAGCCTATGGTTGCTTCTCCGCTTCCAATAATGTAGCACTCCACAACCTGCAGAGGGAGATAAGCTTTTCATTTTGATCCATTCCTACCTAGGAGTTGGTCTAAACCCAGGAGGTTCACCCATCCCATTAGCCAGCTGCTGAAATTGATATAGAGGCTTGGAATTATTGGGGAGACATTGTGGGCTGTAAGTGTAGGTGCCAGTGCAGTGTCAGTGTAATGTAAGTGTAGTGTAGGTGAGTATTTCTGATCAAAGCCAGTGCATCTCACATCATTGCTGAATCAGCTCGGTGATTTTTGCAGCTTGACCTATTGGTCGCACTCACCATCTCATCTCACCTCCTACATCTTTTTTCACAGGTAAGAAAAACACTAATACAGAGTTGGCTGTTGCTCTAAGAAAGCCTTTCGTATACCAAATTCCATTTCCTCAGTATTTTTTCAGCATCACTGTCATCTGCTCAAAAACCTCATCACTATCTGTTTCAGTGACCGAGTTTGATTCTTTAGTGTCACCTCAAGGATCTTCTACTGTCTCACACAACTCTTCCATATCGCTTACCATATCCACAATTCCTCTTTAGTATGATCCATGCTTTGACAAATATTTATTCATCTCTGCTACACAGTTTATTCAGTATTCCCGGCAGACTACGTTTTTGCACTTTCCACAACTGCAGACCTCTTTCATGAGGTTATGACTCTTCTCAGAAACCACAAATTTCAGGGAAAATTCAGTTACTGAACTGGGATTGTCCAGGTGAAATGCTGACTGCAGTTTGCAACTGAGCACATGGCATCCATACACAGGCATTTTTTGCGAAGTGAGGTACTTCTTAAGGCATAACTTTTAAGGCGAGATTGGTGGTAACTCTGCTCGGGTCCGTTGTACCCGGATGTGTTGCGTCATATTGTTGCGACGAAGAATATTTCTGTGCGCGCTGAGCTGTGCAGCCACTTAACCGGTGTTGGATTGTGTAACTACCCTGTGACTAAAGTCACACTCCGTTATAAAAGAAACCCAACTGCAACACAGAACGTGACCGGCACAATGATTTCTGTTTTCCGAGTTCTTCGCATTAATCGAGTAAATTCGTTTACGAAACTGTTCTTGCGCTGCGACCTAAAGCCGAGTGTGAAACTTAACTAAACCAGCTAAAATGTTAACGCTAGCTAACAGCAGTTTACTAACTTGCCACACTGGAATTAGCTTTCTTTCACTCATTGCACCTTGTATTTGTCCCCGTAGGTTGTTTTTCCTGGACGGGTGCAGAGATGTCTGTCGTCGCAAACAGACGGAGAGGTCCGCATTGCACAAATACTTAAAGAGAAGTTTCCACTAGCCGCATCACTCAAAGTTGTGGATATATCAGGTACCGCAGAAAGACAAGGACGATGGGTCACCACGCACCATACTGAACTATGTTAGGTGATCCCAGAGATTTGCCACATACTGAAATAGAGAGTGATTAATATCCAAAATCAGGAGGACACCAGGCTGTATATAACCTCTATCATTTCATTTATAGGTCTCACCAAATTTTTCCTGTGGATATTGTTGACATTATTAATCCCTGCAAGGCGTACAGAAACATACAACTGCACAAATCTTATCTCACTTAGGAATGCAATTTAGAAATTTTCCATTACAAAGACTGGTCCTAATATCAATTAAGATTTAATTAGGATTATGACCATGTACATAATTATGATTTTTGATATTACAGAAATATCCTTACTTATGGTTTAATAAATACATGCTTATAGATGTTAACTGTGTTACTGTATCAGCTTTAGTAAAGCAAGGAATTTTCCTGTTATTCATCAGTTAACAAGTTTCATTCTAGGAAACCGACAGACAACAACAGACAATACAATTACAGAAATAAGTTTGGTTACAGCCATTAGGATGTCATAAAATATGGGACAAAATTGGATTAAAACAGGAAACCAAGGTAGATTTAGGACTTGCTTCTGTAATACTAAAATTACTTCCATTAAGAGGAAGAGGAAAAAGCAGAGCTCTACCATGCATCACGTTTGGTTTGTATATCTAATTTGGGCTGACAAACTTTGTCAGTTTTCAACGCCTTTGCTATTTTCCTGTCATTCTTAAATGTACTGCAGCAGATTTGCCCCTGCAATTAAAGAAACGACACTAGGTGTGCAGTGTATCAAAATGGAAAATGTGTCCTTCTGGTATGTGAGAGTACAAGGTCACATGACTGTGAGTTGTATGTATATCTAAAATGCTGTTATATAGACACATTTTTACCCTTTGGAACCTGTGCTGTCTTCAGGTGGTTGTGGTGCCATGTATGAGATCCATATAGAGTCCAATGAATTTAAAGGGAAAAGGACTATTCAACAGCACCAACTAGTCAATCAGGTAAGTCATCATAACAATTAGCCCAGAATATTACCTGTGTCACAGGATGAGGGTGCAGTCCACAAGTAGCTCTGGCATTTGGTGCAATGTTAATTTTTTTTAAATTATTTTGATTAAAATTCTTAATTATTTTGTATTACTTGTGATTGTGATCTCTTCATCATGAAGAAACTATATAAATTACACCTATATAAATTAGCATGCTAGTCTGTGGCCTGTGGTCATTTTTTGCTTGTCTGGTAATTCCCCCTTGCTATTTGTGGCTATGTTTTGTTTTTTTATCCAATTATTTTCTATTTGTCTTCACTTATTTGCCTGGGCTCTTGTTTATTAGCTTTTGTTTATTTGATTTACTTATTTGTCTCATTTGTTTATTTAAAAAGTAGGTAGCTAACTTATTGCACTTTTACCTTAGCACTGGTTATGCTCGTAGATGCTTTTTTAGGAAGGAAATGCACTTAAGATTTCTGGTGACTAGTAGTTCTCTTGCCTACCTATGTTGAATGCACTTATTGTAAGTCACTTTGGATAAAAGCGTCTGCTAAATGACTAATGTAATGTATTTTCACCTCAAAAATTATATTTTGACACAATTAGAGTTCTCACAACGTAAAATGAGATTTGGATTGTAAGTAGGAATATTATTAATTCCTATTTACAATCCAGAAGACAAAAATTCAATATTAATAGAAAATAGAAATATTCTCTCTAAAACTACCTAACCCTAACAAAAATGTTGTGGACGGTACATTACAATACATCTATAGAACACACTTGGGTATTTGGTGCTATACTAAATCATCAAAAATGCACCATGCACAATTTGTGGCATTAAAAACATCCATTAGTCAAGTCAAGGGGTCAAAGCAAACTAGAGTAGCTCTGTTTGATACATTTTAAAGATTAGCTTCTTTGACCTGGGTGAAAGGATGTTTATACATGGGAAATTTAGGTTTGAATCTAGTCTTGTCACATGTACATAGAGCTATTATTGTAGTATTGTTGAATTGTATTCATTAGCTACTGCATTTTAAATCCACAGGCACTCAAGGATGAGATTCAAGGAATGCATGGACTGCGCATATTCACAGATGTTCCAAAACATTAGAGCAAGCCCTTCCAGTAACCGTTTCCCATCCCATATCAATCCCTCCCAAACTGAATGTAAAATCTTCATGAGGATATTGAGTGAATTGTTATTTTCCAGTGGTAGATTGCTCTGAGGGATGTTGTCACTGGCAGTTCCACATTTCATAATGTGAATTGTGTAGTCAATCTAAGATTAGACTATGTTATCATTTTGTTATTTTTTTAACTGTGATTTATTACACTGAGATTATATCAAATGCTAAGCTTTAGAAAGCTATGATGTGCACAGAATGACATTGACAGCATGGTAGGATTCATGAGTAAAATGTCAAGTCAGGTAGGGTTTTTTCCATCTTGTTCCATCCATGGGGCTCGTGTACATTTGTGATATGTATGATATTGAATGATGCTAATGTAATGGTAAGTGCTACAATTACTAAATGTTGCAATGAGTATCACAAAATCACTATGCAACCATATCTTTAATTGGGGGGAAAAGTCCAATTACTTGTTTTTGTGTAGTAGTATCAGATCACTGACACTGGGATCACATTCATTGTGTTACTGTCAATGAAAGGTAATTCTTTTCAAATGAATCTACTACTGCTGGATCATACCATTACAGATGCATTGGGCTGCAAAGCAGGTGTGCAGGCATTGTATGTATTGTACCTATGCATTGATAATGCTTGTGTAAATTAAAACAATTGTTTTTCTGCTATTTTGGGCTGGGCTATAGGAGCACCACAGCAGCATACATTGTGCCTTGTGCCATATTGTCAATTTAACATTTTGAATTGTGCATGCCTAAAAGTGTGGTCAGAACAGCCCAGCCATCACTAGGAACCCCACATCTTGTTTTACTAACTCTGAAATTATGAAAACATTTAACGAGTGGTTCAAATTTCCAAAGAAAATGTATGATGTAATACTACAAACAATAGTCAGGCCTACTGATTTATGGATTAAGTGTGATCTCGCTGTATGTTGACAGCCAAATGTTGGTGGGAAAAACATGCATACACAATACACATACACAAAATATATCCATCATCCATTGGCCATTGCAGCTAACAGCCACAGGAGGGCATTGATCTATTACTATATGGTTACAGATGATGAATATGTTGGATTTCTTTCAATATTTGTATTGGAATGTTAACATACTGGTTTGGTGGCAACTTGTAAACAATAGCTCTATCCAATAAATAAGTTAACTAATGTTATAATTGGTTTTGACTAACAGCTTTATGATTAATTATTTTATAGTCATGTGCCTCCTCAGATATTTGGTACCTGTAGGGTTCTGAACCATCAAGGAGACTAGTGAAATTTCCCTGTTCTACTGGGATGCAAGAAATCCATTCTGCGAGATTATTTGTGCGACTTGAAATACATGTAAATATTGTTAAATAAAATCATATTGGTCTGGATTATTATTTACTCTTACTCAACCAATGGTGTTGAATGGCGATCAACGTTATCGCTCTTCCACAGCAATAGTGGCCTGTTTTCTTTGGTCATGGTAATATAAGTGTAATATAGTGGTATGTGGCCTAAATGTACTTTATATCAATGGTTTTCAATCCTGGTACTGCTGTTTTCATAGCATAATAACATTAACCATAACTATTTATGGAGCACCTTTGTAAAATAAAGTTTACAAAGTGCTTCACAAACAAAAGACAGACCCAAGGATGTACAAGTCATAGCCATATTCAGACCCTGGTTAGGGTAAGGGGTGTCTTTGGATTTCCAACAGTGCATGAAGGCACCATGCTTTCGGCAGGCAAGAGATAGATGTTCATTGCTGTTAGTTCACTATAACCTCGCCAGCAGATGTCGCACTGCATATTTTAGTTTTTTGCAGACAGCATAGGACCAATTATATTCCAAAACTGGTATGGTAAACTTTTGTTGCTTATTTCTAGAGTGACTCTGTCACTGGAATAATAAAACATAATAAAAACAACACGTTTCTTTTCTGGTTGTTCACGAGAAGATTATTATTATTTTTTAAATGAATTAAGTTCATATTCAACTGGTGACTGATTTTTTCTGTCTACATTGTGGGTAACAAAGCATCCTGCCCTTGCGCCTGCCAGACTCCATGGTACGGACTGCGCACCAGATCATTGTGAACCCCGAAGCGGTGAGGAGGAACAGCAGCACAACAGATCGCCGACATGGCTAAAGAAGGAGCAGATATGACAGAGGAAACCGAGCACATGATAGAAAAGAATATCGGAAAAGAAACAGAAAACATGGAGTCTCCAGTTGATGCCAAAGAGATGCGAGCGGTGATACTGGCAGGTTTCGGAGGTCTCAACAAACTCAGGGTAACCAAGAAGACGATGCCCGAGCCTCAGGAGGGTGAAGTGAAAATCCGCGTCAAAGCGTGGTAAATACGTAAATAAATACAGACTGTGTGTTTCAGCAATGCAGGTTTTATATGAAGTGGTGAATCCCGGTGTGCTCTCAGACCTAACCTGAGATTCCCACGTTTACTGTACTGCTGACTTCTGCTTTAGTATTGATGCAGAATAAGGCATCTGTCTCGCAATCATGAAGCCACAGGTCCTCTCTAATGCACCAGGCTGCCTGCTTACCCAGCTAAACATAGACACTGTTGTTTTTTTTCAAGAAATTTCATTCAAAATCATTATTTTATTGCTCTGCTAGATTTACAATTTACATCTACTATTTCTGGTCCATGCCAGAAGATGACAACCTAGCCAGTTCTATATGCTGGTACCCTCTGAGTTTAATAGTATTAAAGTGTTCCTGCAGCAAGTGGAGAGCCATTTTCTGTGAAAAATGTTGAAGAGGAGGCATGGGGAATGCCGCTCTGGCTTTCATTCAGGAATTGAAGCAAGGAGATGCGGTGTCCCTGACTGACTGATGAAAATGAAATATATTCTATAAAGCCATTGCCAAACTATTAACAGCTCATACCAAACAAAGCGCTGCTGATTAAATAGTTGACATGGCCAGAGAAAGCTCTGTTAGATGAACTGATCTTCATACAAATACTAATCAAAGTAAGTCAAATGTCAATAAAAATGAAGCCAAATGCTGTTGTTGCAGTGGTTTGAACTTCCTGGACCTGATGGTACGCCAGGGGACTATCGACAGTCCTCCAAAACCTCCTCTTGTCCCTGGATTTGAATGTTCTGGGATAGTAGAGTCAATGGGCGAAAACACCAAGGGATTTGAGGTTAGTGAATTTATGGGTTGCAATACTCAGGGTTCCTACGGTCATGGGAAACTTGGAAAAGTCATGAAAGGCCTGGAAAGGTTGGCTTCTTGTTGATCCACTTCCCTCTGGGGAATAAAAACCCAAATCAGAAATTTCCTGGTAGCATCAGTCCTAAGTGACATTTGTAGCCAGAAATAAGACCTGGGATATTCAGATCAGCTGTTCAATGTTTAAAAACTATGTGACATTTGTAAGATAGACTCAGACAAATATTGGTCATGTAAATTCAAAACTCTTGGAATTTGATTAGCAAAAAGGTGTGGGAACCCTGAATACTGTACTGTAGTGACATATGTGTAAATCAATTTATGAACCACCACAATTGGTTAATTTTGCATTAACAAAAGTAGGGATACTCATATGCCAACATAATAATCTGATATACATGCACATGGATATAACTTTCAAATACGTTTCTCCCAAATGCCACATAATTGTTACACCATTACTGGTATGCCTGTCATCCAGCTCCACTCACATTTTTCTTCCAGATAGGGGACAGAGTTATGGCTTTTGTGAATTATAATGCCTGGGCAGAAGTGGTTTGCACACCAGTGGATTTTGTCTACAAGATGCCAGATGAAATGACTTTTTCTGAGGCTGCAGCCTTCTCCCTCAACTTTGTGGCTGCTTACATGATGCTCTTTGAGGTCGCCAATCTTCGAGAGGGGATGTCAGTGTTGGTCCACTCAGCAGGAGGTGGTGTAGTAAGTCCGTTCTTTAAATGATTGAGGTAGAATGGACAGACAGTGAAGTTGTCTCGAACAAAAATGTTAATCAGTGTGTGTAGCTTTTGAGCCTCTTGGGTGAAATAGCTAGTTACTCCAATCCCCGAGTTCAGATACTGTCTTAAAATACTTAGGCTTCAGCCTTGACTGAAGATGTGGATTTCCTAACACTAGTCAGTCTCTCTCTCTCTCTCTCTCTCTCTCTCTCTCTCTCTCTCTCTCTCTCTCTCCCTCATAGCCACAATATAATTGAGCTTAACCTTTTCATCCAACTCTAATTAACTGTTTGCTTCATAACCACAATGGGGATATTCTTCTGTCGGTCGCCTGTACCAGTCTAGTAGCAAGAGTTTTATTGCATAGTGTGTACTATATACTGGAATTAGATTTTTTGGGGCAGTTCCTTACAGTAAAACTGACTGAACCTCCATCTAAAGTTATTAAAGTTTGATTGAAATCAAAGCAAGGAATCTTTAATTAATCAAAAGCTGAATGGCCTTCATGTGATAATGGTGCATTTAGAGTTAGCCCTTGTGTCTCTCAGTTGCTGATAACCTGTTGTGATTGTTTGTTGTTTTCAGGGTCAAGCTGTGGCTCAGCTGTGCTCCACTGTACCCAATGTCACTGTCTTTGGAATTGCCTCATGTTTCAAACATGTAACCATCAGAGACTCTGTGACCCACCTCTTTGACAGAAATGTTGATTATGTACAAGAAGTCAAAAAGTAAGGATGGAAAATGTGTCTGCTAAAAGAGCGATGCTTTTATTAATTGATGCTTATTATATAGTATAGTCAGTTGTACACTATATATTTTGGTAACACTCAAACAATTTGTAAAATGTGACAACATATACTGTAGAGGTGAAAAATGGTTTGCAATATTAACAAAACATAACAAAACAACACATAACAACATTTTATCAATTAGCTACGCCACCAAAATCTAGACTATTTGTTTTCATTTACAGACTTTAAACGCCAGAAGGCAGGATCAGTAATCCCAGATCCTACTTTGCTTGACTGGCGTTATGACGTTGACAGCGACATTCACTTGAGACCCGGAAGAGCCCAAGTGTGTAGCGTGCAACAGGCAAATGGAAAGCGGAGAAATCGAAATCGAAAAACTGAATCAATTTGTTTTATTTAGACAAGCATCCACTTTTAAAAGCCTATTTATTTTATGAAAGAGATTCTACTATTTGCTTTTTACACTGTATAGCGACTACTGACGACCACCAAAAGTCAAAGTCGCTGAGAGGCTGAAATGGGACGTGTCAGTCCGAGGCGCACCAAACAAACAAACAAAATGTCATTAGTGTTCAATGTAATTTCCATTTGATGTAGTTAGCGGTCAACAAAAAATATACGTCCCAATCACCCCCTCTCTCACACACTGCCAGGTGAACAGGAAATAAATAGGACGTGAACCCATAACCATGTGACCCCATGTGATGACAAATAATTATAATAGAAACAAAATACATTCATGGCTCCTACACACTGAAAAATATATAAGAAATAAAGAAACCTGTGGCAGACCGGAGGGGGTATGGGTGAGCCCTTGGCTGGATGCGGGAGGGAATCAGGCTGGTAGGCTGGTTCTCCTCTCATCCGATACCTAATTGGATAACGGCAGCCTGGGACTGATGTAACCATGTGTGTGTCTTTTTCCAGTGTGGGAACGAGGTGGGAGAGAAGATGGCGTTTAAATAAAACTGTATTTTCCCGACACTGTAACTGCCCCCACTCTAACGAACTTGCTACTTTGGGTCTTAACAGAGACAGGATGGGGGGAAATACATTTTTGCCGTTTTATTTAAATTCGAAATCATAAATCAACTCCGGCCACTCCACTTAATAATGTTTCTCGCCCTCTGCAGCTTTTCAGCTCAATTCTGCGGCGGCGTCTTCTCTCCCACCTTGTTCCCACACTGGAAAAAGACACACATTGTTACATGAGTCCCGGGCTGCCGTTATCCAATTTGTCTCAATTGGTGGCAGCCAGTGTCAGATGCGGGGAGAACCAGCCTACCAGCCTGATTCCCTCCCGTATCCAGCCACGGGCTCATGCACAACACCTCCTGTCTGCTACACAACCATCATAAAAACTTTAAGAAATGGTTAAATTTGAAGTTTAAAATAGAAATCTTCTACAGTCATAATTTGTTTCCATTTAAACTTAGTAAAAAATATTGTGACTGTATCGCACCATGAACGCTGTAACATGTATCGCACCGAGTGTATTGTTACACCCCTAACTTGAAACCATCAAGCACTGGTTCACTGTATGTGATGCATGTGAACTAATATAACACAGACCTCAAGCATAGAGGGCTCTGCAAGGATGCATATGTTACCTGTTGCATAATTTGGTCTTGTGTGGCTGTGGTCCCCATGGCAACACAGCTCATCTGAGAGAGCAACAGCACTGTGGAGGGCGGAGGCCTGCACTGGCAACGTGGAACAACTCAGCCAATTAGGGCTGAGCCCTGATACCATACAAATTCCATATCCATTCACGACATATTGTCAAATCAGTTTACACCACAACAAATTCAGCTTCTGACAAACATGCCAGAAATCTGCTGCACTGTTGCCACAGGTTTGCTGCAAGTACGCTGTAAACTTTATTTTTCTAAAAATGTCTCAAAGCTTTTGATGTAGTGAAATGTGAAGTAGTGAAATCCATTAGGACACTGCCTTCTAAGCATTAGACTATTCAGTAGCTACAAGTTTTGTATTATTTTGTGAGTCATTTAACCATGGTACATATACTATATGAAATACATTAAATGTTATTCAGGTCATACTACATAGGGATTCAAACATTGTTTTCATAAGTACTGACTGTCTCATGCTTTCTGCCTACATATCAACAATGCTAGTGGAATAATAAGCCTTTCATCTCTCTTGCCCAACATTCTTCTTAGGATCAAGAGCAAAGTAAATTTAAATTAGTCTTTTTACAAAAGGCAAGACCATGGGCATCACAAGATCACCAAGCACTTTAGCCAAGCCTGTGTCCAGAGCCACAAGGCAGAAAGTAAGGAATTAGGGTCCCCTTGATCATTACATGCCTTTCATTCTTTCACATTTGTACCTTTAATGGGTCTCATTACTGGAAACTTGTTCGATTGATTCTGTGTGCAATATTTGACACTAGTTTTTTCTTTCTTTTTTCTTTTTTGTTTATGTTGCACAATATAAAATGTGTCATTGAAGAACAGCAATGTTAAACTTCAATAAGCTGTAAAGAACTCTAAGCAGAGTCAAAGGAGAAAATGTGGGGTGTATACTGCAATGTTAATGTACTCATAGGTTGCTAATGGGGTGTTCACCTTTAGTAGCAGTTAAAATCCATAATCTATAATCAATCAATATTCGTGTTGATCATTATGCACATGTAGCTATAAATGTCACTACGCCACCTTTTTTAGTACAAAGCTAGGTTCTGGATCTGGGAGGTGCCAACACAGTGTATCACCAAGAGAACAGGCTGAAACTGGACTAGCTCCAAAGTTGAATTACACTTTATTAAGGTTACAGTGAAATTTAAAAGTAATGTCCATGACCGTGCCCCCAAAGTCTGTCGACTTTTGACTGTCCCTTGGCTCCTTCTCCTGCAACGTCGCCACACTGCACTGAAAACACAACATACAGTCTGCCAGGAGGGTGTGGGATCAAACATGTAGCTACTTTGACGCTGCTCTTCTCGTAGCACAGCAATTGCTAGCTAGCCCAGTAGTTTTGAGAACCTACATTAATTTCAGAAGTGGGCAGGTGGCTGACCAAAAGTGGTCCGTGCCGAACGCCTTAAAGGAACCACATTGTTTCCAACCTGTCCAATAGGTTGCCCTAGAGGCCCTATCCAGTATCGCCACACTGGAGGGTCTGGTCCAGTCTCAGCTTCTACCATGGGTTCAGGGAGTGTTGCAGGTGCACCTTGGATGGGAATAACACAGGGTTTAATAGCATCCCTATGCAGTACCCTCTCCTTCCCTGTCCTTTCTGACCTAAGTCTATACACTAGGCCCCCTTCTCCCACCTGCCCCATAACAACATAAGGCTCTGGATTCCACCAACCCCCCAGCTTTCCTTGAGTTTGCCTCTCCCTATCCTTCCTCCAGACACTCTCTCCTAGATAGAGAAAAAGGCAAGTTCTGAGTCTTATGGTCATAGTATCTCTTGTGCTGCACTAAGGCCTGGTCCATATTCCTCCTAGCAAGAGAGTAGGCAAAGGTCAACTGTCTGTGGTGTTCTCCCACCCAACTGTCCCAGTCATACCTGTCCTGAGGGTTGTCCACCCCAAGAACAACACCCACTGGCAGCCGGACATGCTGACTAAACATGAGATATGAGGGCCCATAACCTGTTAAGCTGCTTACTGTGTAGTTGTATGCTTGAACCAAGGCTGGAAGGTGTTCCTGTCAATGGCCTTGTTTCTCCTCGAGGTTGTGCAGCATACTCAGGAGGCTCTGGTTCAGGCGTTCACACCTCCCATTCCCTTCCGGCTAATAGGGAGTGGTTCTGCTTTTGGTCACATAGAGGTTACATGGCTCTTGCATCAATTTGGACTCAAATCCGGGGCCTTAATCAGAATGTACTCTGTACTCTAGTACTCTGGCTGTGGTCTTTGCGGTCGGATCTCTAGTAGGGATAGCCCATGCATAGCGAGTAAACCCTGTCAGTCATTACTAAAATGTTCTGATAGGCATCATCAGGCCTGCCCCTCTGTGCTTTTGTAAACTACAGCAGGCACAGTGAGCATGAAAGCGGTGTGCCTATTCATCCATATTGGGCTACAAGAAATGGCGATGTCACAGTTCCCTCCAACCCTATGTGATCCACCACCTCATGGGTCATCCGCCACACCTCCTAATGCTGAGCAGTGGGACAGATGATTTGTAAACAGTTCATGAGTATTGGGGTCGATCACTCTATGGCAGGGTACACCATCATGCACCATCATGCAGAAAAACAAAGCACCATGATGGTGCTTTGTTTTTCTGTCACAGCTCATTTTGATGCTAGCAACTCAAACTTAAAACTGTAGTTGGCATAATTTTCCTCAGTGGGGTGTATGCTCTGACTTGCATAAGCCACCAGCCGGTCTTCTCTCTAACTCCACTTGCCAGTACCCTGCATGTACTGAATCTGCAGTAAGAGAAGTCAATGTCTCCTCAATACGAGGGAGGGGATAAGCATCTTTGTGTGTAACAGAGTTCAGCTTCCTATAGTCAACACAGAAGCACCAGTGACCATCTCTCTTATCACCATGACAATGGGGGCTGCCCGGGGGCTACTGCACTCTCGAATTACATACATACATTTCATGGTCATGCCTATATCACTGTAAATTACTCAGGGCAGTGTTACTGTACCTATAAAGCTGGCCTCTAATGAGAAGTTGTTTGTAGATGAGCTTGTCACTACTCTGTACTGGACTAGAGAAAGTGGGCTTTGCCTTTATTTTGATCTTTATATTTCAGGATCTCTCCAGATGGAGTGGACATTGTCTTGGACAGCCTGTGTGGGGAGAACACTGGGAAAGGCCTGGGTTTGCTGAAGCCACTTGGAACCTACATCCTCTATGGTAGGGATCATACTTATGCTTTGGCTGATATGTGTTAAGGTAACCATTGCTGTTTCATTCAGTATATTCAGAGCGAAAATAACTTAATAGTTGCACCATATTAGTTGACCTCCAGTAATGTGCTTCAACTTTGATATCAATCTCACCAATTATACTCCAATACTTCATCAACATCCTAGTCAGTCTAGTCAAAATTACAGATCCTCTTGGCTGGGTGTTAAATATTGAATATTCCTCACAGCTACATCCATATCTGATCTCATTTAATTACTTTGGTTTCTGTCAGACCTCAGATGATATAAAATTAGACCTCTGATATGTCTGATATGTAATCATTATGAATTGATTAACACCATTAGAAGGAGAAGAATTTATTAGTTCTAGTCATACTCAAGATGTGCCAGAGCACGCTTGCACAGATCTAAAGGTCGAAAAGTGTCAACTGTTCCTCCCCCATCTGAACTCACTCTTTGTAGCTGTCTATCATTAACCAGTCACCAACCATTTGCACTGCATACAGCAATCCTTTTATTTTTGTTTTTTCAGGCGCCTCAAACATGGTAACTGGGGAAACAAAGAGTTTCTTCAGCTTTGCAAAATCTGTGAGTCAGAGATGCAATCTGTCATCAGCATTTGAAGGAAAACACATCCTGTTACTACCTAATGAACAAAATGAGCACTAATGAGACTCAGGTTGAATGTGTGCCTCTGGTTTGTCTGTCCAGTGGTGGCAGGTGGAGAAGGTGAACCCTATTAAACTCTATGAGGAGAACAAAGTCATTGCAGGATTCTCGCTTCTCAACCTCCTCTTCAAGCAGGGGAGATGTAGTCATGTGAAAGCAGTGATGGAAAAACTCTTGTCTCTCTTCAACCAAAAGAAGATCAAGCCAGTGGTGGACTCCCTATGGGCACTGGAGGAGGTAAGGACTAGGATGTGGGTTTGAGGGTGTAAGACTCACAGTGTAGGTAAATGATGATCACCATGCCCAAATCGACATAGTCACAATGGTAACATTAAAAGAGACGAGCAGGGAATTTTGAGAAGGTAAACATCTCGGACAGCGTGTAATCTGTTGTTTGTCACTGCTGTTTCCTGTGAGGCATTGTCAGCTGTTCTTGGACATTCTTACACAGATGGTGGGTAGGTTTCATCTTCCTGTTCCACAATTATTTCACACCCACACAAACCCCAATGAGCCATACATCAGTCGCTTCACTCTCCATATTTACAAATTATACAAGTCTCTCTATTACTGTAATTATGCTATTGTTGAAGAATCCTGGAGAAGCACACTTATTAACCCTCCTGTTATGTTCGTTTGTCAGGAACACCAATAATGTTCCGGGTCAAAATGAAAAAAATGTACGTCTGTTACTAACAATTTAATCAATATTTCGTGTAATTTCATTCCTTTTTTTAAAGATTATTTTTTGGGAATTTTTGCTGTTATTTGACAGCAAAAATACAGAGAATGTATTGAAGGTAAAATGTATTCAGAGCATTGTCTTGCTGTTGTGAGGTGCGGGTGTAGCCTCTTGTTTGTTGTGCAAACTCAAGAGCAATTCTTTCTCTTAGATACTGCCAACCTGTACTCTGTTTCATTTTGGTTTTGAAAGTTAGCGATAATCATCTAAAAGCTACCAACCACAATTTACATGTTCAGTCCCAGAATTTGATGTTGCAACTGATTTTCAGCTAAAGTCCTGATCTCCTTGCTTGTACTGGGCCACTTTACACTCTGCCTAGCATGCTCACAACACTTAACTATTGCTTGATGACTGTCATATAGTCTCTTAATGATCCCTAACCTAAGTATTACTCTCCTGTCGCCGGGAAGTAGTAAGCTGTCGCATGTGGTAAGAACATCTTTTGCTAAGTAGTAAGGCTTAATGTTCTCAGACACTTTGGATGCATATCTCGGCCATCCTGTATTCACACAATTCCTAACCAGTTGTAAGTCGGCATCATCTTTGATGTGCTCTCTGACCATGTCAAATCGTGACTGTGACGTAGGCCATGCTGCTTGTGTAGCTTCCTCATGGGCCTCAATTTCATTTGTTAGCTGGACCGTCTCAAGTCTGCTACAACAAGTACCTTTCCAGGAACATGCTCTGGTTTGCCGTTTTACCTCATCATAGCGCATTAGTAGCCTTCGACATCTGCGTGGCACAAGGTAGATGTCCTTGGTATTGATCAGAGGAACCAGAGGCTTGGGGTCTGTCTGGATTGTGAAGCTGTCCAAGCCATACAAGTACTTTGAGAACTTCTTGCAAGCCCATATAGCTGCTAAGCACTCCTCCTGAATTTGTGCATAGCGAGTCTCTGCACCAGTCAGCGTTCTTGAACAGGAGACAACTGGTCATAGTTGTCCTTCGTGGTTCTGGAGCAGGACTCCTCCTAATACATAACTGCTTGCATCAGCACTCACAGTGGTGGGCTTGGTAACATTATAATGATGCCACATTTGTCAATGAAATGACCCAGATACTGAAGCTGTGTTTGTCTCACTGGATTATCCGAGCATGGATAATTTGTGAAGAATTGCAGGAGGCGCTATTGTAGAGTCAACTACACGAGAAGCAATAACAAATATTGGATCACAGTTTTATAGCTTTATTTTTTATGATTTGTGTATCTTTACTCATCAAGATACATATTAATTGATTCAAATGCGCTAAAATCATTTTTACACAGCTGGCATTAGAGTAGTAACATTGTTATCCCAGGGTAGCTAGCTAGCTTTCTTTAGAAATGCCTGTTACAGAGTAACATTCATCTTCAGTGCTGGTCACTTTTGTGGCCACAGTATTATTGTATGATCATAAATTTATGCTATATACATGAAAAAGTGGTACAAAGTTACCTGGCTTGAAGACTTTTCCCTTTGTTTGTCTGACCGTTTCTGTAGATCGTCCACATAAAGTGATGGGGAAGGATTCTTGGTAATTGGAGCCAAAAACCACTTACAGCCACAGAGCTGCTAAACTGCAAAACTGAGTGCAGCATTAACATAAAAAAATAGCACCATTGGTATTGAGGTTTTGTTCATCTCCAGTAGCTAGTAATGACTTTATATCTACCCCTACCACTCATTCCATTCATTGCCTCAGCAGAAATTTTGAATTGAAATTAACTTGCCTAAAAGCTCCCACTGCTGTCAAAATGCATCTAAACCACATATTTTCTGCTTGTATATGTAGAATAGTGAGTTTGGAATTTGTTTCAGGAAAAACACCCCAAAATACTCCAAAAATACGGATACGAGGTGAAGCAGTCCAGGCAATATGTGCCACAAGAAGTTGATAGCAAGTCTTAACTTCTCAGACAGAGAATATGTTGATGAAATGTGTTCTCTCTTCAGATTTTCAATTTTCATGGGAAGCTTCCCCTAAGCTGTTGTCAACAAACGTTGGCAGAATGCTCAGGCCATTCACTGGAGCCACTGCCCATGAAAAACCTCATTAAAAGGTAGTGGGATGGCATGTCAGGGACACAGCCAGCCTCCCTTTGCTTATTTGCTTGGATGGAGAATTCAGAGGGCATTAGTTTAAATGTTGACCATGGCAAACCTTTTTGCCTGGAATGAGAAATTAGAAAGGACGTGACTGGAAGGGACTAAGGGGAGGTGGCCCCGATACCAGCTGTATTGGTTGGAAGAGGACTCACGCTGTCTAATCTTGGAGTCCCAAGGTTAAGGCTATTTATGGCATAAGAAATCAATCTGAGCCTATCTCACATTAACGTTTGGGCACCTCTACCGCAAAATATCAACAAGGTCCCATTATATCCACAATGCAAGAGGGATCGTTTCTCCTCTCTTCTCCACCATAGCTAAATAGCAGCAGAGTACTGTAATAGTTTCTGACCTATTTTTGCTCTTGGCTTGATTTGCACCATTTCCTTAAACAAATGAATGCTCATGAAACAATGGCTTCCAGACAAAGAGGTACATTCAGTTACATTTCTGTGTGGACTATAATGAGGAATGAAATGAAATGAAATATGGCATCCTCAGTAACCTTTTGTGATGGGTGAACTTTTCCCCATGTGATGATTAATTAGATTCACACAAGCTGTAATGAGTAGAATTGATGTCATCTCCCAATGGCAAGTCTGGGTTTGCCAAAGATTTGCCCTATTTGGACCAGTGAAATTCTGGTGTTGGGTGTGGTCATTGTCGGCAACACAAAACTTAAGTGCAAAATACAAAACGTTATCCTAAACAGCAGCGAGCGAGCACTTCATCCAGAGAAAGCTTTTAGATATTTTGCCTCTCTCGACCCTTTAGTGTCCTTTGGTATACCAAAGTGATCACAGACGGGTCACGTTGGTAAACATGAGCATGCTGTGTACAGTTTACCGACGTTACGTTTTATGATTTCTGGCTTATGAAGCCTGCAAAATTCAAACAGGTACCTCTCACTTCCATTTGGTGCCATCAACGTGCAAAGTTGCCCAGTGCAGCTTTAAGTTCTTTGGGTGGGTTGTTCTACAGTTAAGGCTCCCTGATGGCAGAATCCCAATCACCTTTAGTCTTGAGTCGAGACTGAATAATAGGCCTGCCTGAGGATCTTGGCTGCCCACTAGGCTGTCAGGTTCCCTGTCAGATAGCTTGTATTTTACGAAGCTCAGTATCATTCACCACTTTTATGAGCAGATGTGTAAAATGTCCTCTTTCCTTAGGCCTTGTTCATACATTTTCTATGAAAATCTTGCTGCTCAAAACTGTTTGGAACACATTGGAAATATCACTGGGTAGTTTTGGTCTTTCTACAGAATAGTACTTGATTAACCTGAGATGTAGTGTCAATCTAACACTGTCTCCACTGTTTCCAAGCCAGGTTTTTTCCCCCTCCCCTGCCTCTTTAATCAGCTGAGTGAAAAACTAAACACTATGGGCCGTATTTACTAAGCTTTTGCGGTGCCGCTAATGCAGTTATGTGTGTAAAAAGTGCCAATTCTGATCCACTATCCTGTGGTCACAAGCATTTTGCGCATTAGAAAAAAGGGATAGGACACCTGGCAGGAGACTTTTAGTGCATTTGAACCAATTAATATGCATTTTGAAGAATGGAAATGGTGGAGGAAATAATTTAAATGGATCATTCCCATCAATTTACTAAACCAAAACATGCATAATTGTGCATGAACAAAGCACATCTTAACTTCTCACCCTGAGAAAGCCATGGCTGCTGGGTTATTTGCTCAAAGGCACAACAAGCGGAGTGAGAAAATAAGAAAAATGGTCTTAAAAAATCACGTGCTAAGCTGGACCTGTTAAGTTTTTGTGCACGGTAGTTATTATTGTGGCTGTTACTATATACAGCCATAAAAGTATGCATAGTAACCTCCAGAAAAGTGCTGAAGGATCTGAGGAAATGTAAGATGAGCTTTTTTTTTTTTTTTTACCTGTTTTGGAACTTACCTGACAATGCAAAACTAAAAACTATTTTTATCTCATCAGTTTAAGTCGACAACACTGAACAGAGACAATAAAAATTAAACAACTTTTTCACCCAAAATTTGAAACGTGTTTGTCCTAATGACTCCCTTTCATTTAACATTATCTGTGGCTGATTTTTTTCAAAGTTTGTATAGATAGTACTAGAGGAACAAACCATGCATTCCAGTTTCACCTGTATGATTCAGTACTTTACTTGATTTGGAGTATTTAAAATATGTTAGATTTATATCACAGTTGATGACTAGATGATGTCGGATGGTCAAGAGTTCAGCTTGTTGAAAGTAATTGTTATGTTTTACCCTTAGGTAAAAGAGGCCATGCAGAGGATTCATGACAGAGGCAATATAGGAAAGCTCATCCTGGATGTTGAGAAGTCTCCTACACCTTTGGTAACAAGACATTTGTTAATGTGTTTTATTTTAATTCATTGTGAGAATTAATTTATCAGAAAGCACACAGCAATAGACAGGACCGTGAGGGCTGTCGTCAGGAATTATTCATAGTCAAACTCTGCTGTCCAGTATCATTGGAACTGTTACAAAGTAAACACACATCTCTCTCCTGTCATAGTACATACAATTAGACTTAGATGATATGAACTGTTTAATAATTTAATTTCTCAAACACATTAAGAAAAAATATTATTTCATAACAAGACCTCATGACTTGATGTGAATAAAAATACGCAACTTGACTCCAACAAACAAATATACATTGATAGATTTGATCAACTTGATTCATAGTTTTTTGTCCCCATGGTCGCTTCTGATGCTGCAGCCTGGAAGGCTTGTCCCGCCCCTTGTCATTCAGCCAATCACACGTCACCAGCCTCTTCCCAAGCCAAGCGACTGTTAGCCAGTATATCATGCTAGCTTTAAACACATTTTTCCAATGGACCTCCAGTTGTGGTTGCTAGATTTGTGACACAATTGCAAAGCCTCTATAATACCTCTGAGATTTTGTTAAAGTAGTAACATGACTGGTGCTTACATTTCCAGGTACAATAAGGAAGCAATGAGTAGGATCTCCTCCTGTTTCCATGAAACATTACTTTCCATGGTGACCTTAACATGACACCTAGGCAAACAATTAGATGTACTCATTCAATGTATAGACCTTGCATAGAGCTGCTCATTAGCGGGGGAAACATGGACACATTGTTGCCCCACGTGATTCACAACTTTGTTTGTCCCATCTCACTACTACTTTGTGTATGGGCACCTTAATATGTGTATTAATGAAAATTGGGCTAATTTTACTACTAGATGGCGAATGACAGCACAGAGACCAGTGAAGCGGGGGAGGAAGAAGAGGAGCCTGAGGGAGACAACGACAACAAGGAACGTATACCTTTTATCCATTAGGCCCAACCACCACACTGCAACGTCTGCCTAGAGACTGTAGAGTAAAGTTCTACACAGAGTAACACAGAGGATCAGAACTACACACAAGCCCCATGTATTGTGCAGTATGTATGTATGTGTGTATGTATGTATGTGCATGTGTCTGTTGTCTGTTGTCTGTTGTCTATTGTTTCTCGGTTAATTGGTCAGGTAAAATGTTTGAGTATATGAAGACTCATGGCATATTGAACCATATGTTTGTCAAAATAGCCAGTCAACATAAGTGCCATTCTCAATATAGTATTATTAAGTAATGTCATGCTAACCAATCATGGTATCTTGGAAGCATCTACTGATTGCTTGAGGTTTTTTTCACTAAAGTGCAACAATTGATTCAATTAGCAGTGGACCGAATAAGCATGTAAAAGAGTTGAATTGTTACTAGTTTTTTACTAGTTTACTAGTTTAAGAATAATGGGCCTAAAAGAGTTAATGGGGCAAGTAAGTGTCATATAACAAGCTTATGCTCATGTCTTAATGGTTCACTGTATGGGATGCTATGCTGTTTCATTCTAATGATAGGAACTGCAAATTGTTTTTTTTTTACTAAGGTTTACAGAAATCAACTCATGGTTTTCCTGCATCTAACCATGGTAGTGATTCAAAATGGAAATATCAATGCTATGTTACCATAGCAAAGTGTGAGCCAGAGAGCCAGGAGAGGCAGGATAGAAGTCTGTGTAGATATCTGCATGATACTTACTCTATATCTGGGTGCCAACCTCTTATTATTATGGGATCACCAGTGCCTTTGAGCTACAAAAGCTGCACCGGCGACACAGAGCATTTTGATACTTGAAATGTGTCCATTCCACACACTTTCCTCAGTCGAGTTTCAGACCAAACAAAAAAAGCATTTTTAGCTGCCAGGGAAAATGAAAAGGTTATATATTTCTTGAGGCAAATCACTTAACCAAGTAGTAGGGTATCCACCACTGGTTTTGGAATGAAGGCATATTTTCCCAATTAAATATATTTCCAGAGCTTTTGATATAACAGGTGCCATTATGTGATAGCTTCCAGTTTTACAATTATCTTCAGGCTGCAAAAGCTTGGTTACATTTGTAATGTTTGTAAAAACGGGGGTAAAACAGAACTGTATTTTGAATTATAATGGGTTAAGAAAGTCAAAATCTTGAGGAATATATGTGTAACAGAAATTTAGATAAAATAAATCTAAATCAATCAAACAAACAAATTCTGCAGTGTCTTAGAGGAGAAAGATGAAAGTCAGTCAGACTGTAAGCTGTCCACAAAGGTTGTGGAGTCTCTGCTTTACGTCTCTGTACAATATTATGTTTACCTGCTGGTGCCTCACAATAAAAGTGCCGTAAGACTTCAAGATACATTATTTTTTGAATGAAGTGGTGTATAAAGGCAGGCCGAGTTAGTGTTGAGTAAAGTTATGCATTACTTTGCTTGTGTTATTGATATGAAAACCAGTGTAAACGTACAGATGTTTTTTCTTAATGTGTGATAAAACAAGTTGATGCTGTGTTATCACACCAGGTTATCAGTTGTAGTGAGCATAAAATCCAAAATTATATCAACTCAGAAACAACAAAATTGACTGGGGAAATACTGTTTCATTACAGCTGTAATGTACAGAAACTGTTAATTTATATAACTGGGAATGAAGTTAATGACCTGTGAGCTTTGGAAATACATGCATCTCAATTGTAACGTCTTATGTTCTGTGTGTGTGTGTGTGTGTGTGTGTGTGTGCTTTTATGATAGTCAACATGCCTTAAATGTAAAAAAAAAAAAAAAAAAAAAAAAAACAACGTTGG
>CABFOQ010016156.1:1307-37504 GCA_900660455.1 Gephyroberyx darwinii | reverse complement strand
AAGCTTTAAAAGTAAAAAAAAAAAAAAAAAAAAAAGACTGCTGTGTAGAAGTGTTAAGCACTGTAGTCTGATTCTATAGAAAATATGAATTACCTGTGGTAGTATATTTTTGACAAATGTTATGTTTTGTTGTGTACTTTATATAAGAGTACAGTTCTGTTTACTTGAATACATTTATCTGCAAAGCATGATGTGAGGGTTGTGTTTTCTTCTTGGCTAGACGTCCTTTTTGCTTTATTCTTACAGGCTCCCTTGGAAGGAGTTCTTTCCATTGAGAGTAATCAAGCAATCTTTTTTAAGATTATTTTTGGGCATTTTTTCCTTTATTGGATAGTTGATAATAGAGAGAGACAAGAAGGGTTGAGGGAGAGAGGGCGATGCCATGCAACTCAAATAATAAGCATCATAACTGGAGGATTCTTTCATTCAAGATTGAAATGTAATTGTTAAATGATGAATGCTTGATTATTAGCACTAAGTATGATCACACCAAAATAAATGAAAATAGAAAAATGAAAATAGAAAAAAGAAAATTAAAACAGAAAAAATATTTTAAAAAACTGAAATGAAAAGTGAAATCTAAAAAGTTCAATGATCATTCTTTTTCACATTGCTGCTTCTCATTTCCATTTGGCTTTTTCCAATTGCCATTTTCATTTTCAATTTTCAAGCTGTAAAATGTAAAAAGCATTTCCATTTAGGCCAAGAAAAAAATTACAACAGTCACAATCTGAGGGATGCATCATCTGGTTGGCTGGTTTCCCCAAGCTTTAGCCAAGCCTCTGTTGTAAACAAGAAGTCCAGTCCGTGAGAAACAGAAGTCACTGAAGATAAAAGTCTTGTTGGACTTGCTGTTAGGCTTTCATCACTGAAAACCCACAACAGTAACAAAAAACCTAAATCATGTCAATGTAAGTGTAAATGTCTCAGTAACAGTAGAAGGTACTGATGCTGCAATATCTAATGGCCTTTTTACAATGTTTGGTATGGCCTTGCTTAGGCCCTCTACACTGCAGATACACATATCAGTGTATACATGCCTATATTAATATAGATTCTTGTTTGTTTGTCAGTATGAATTTATTTACTAAAAAAATGTAACTTAACATAAATGGGTCATTTTTGAGATGATAAATATGCAGGTATACTTTGAAGGCCATTAAATGGGAGCACATATACTTTAGGTGGTTTTGAGGGTTGTGTTGCTATATTGAGCCCATATGCCCGAGAGATCAGCATGGGTCCCTCGCCTCCGATCCGCCAGACAGCAGAGTTTTTCTTACGTAGCTCCCCTCTCCCATCTGTCTACAACATCGCACTCTAAAAATAACTTTGCCTGCACCAGACTAGACTGCTTAAGGTCTAATAGCACCTTTGTTTTTTAAGATTCTACAACTGAAAGTCAGTATGTTTGACACATGTTAAAGATATCTATAGAAAACATGCTTTCAGCAACTTGTTTTGATGAATATAAAGTTGTGAATTAAACCCGTATATACTGGTTTGATCATATTTAGTATACATGATGGCTATATTTCACAGTCCATTTTGACAGTTCATGTCAAGATGTTTGCACATTACTTCTCAGTGTTAACAGTATTTCTCACTTGTCCAGAATTCATTTAGCATGTCAAAAACTGTCATGTGAAGGGGAAGGAACGGAGTCTACTACAGAACACTCTGTAACAGAGATGCAGTCAATGAATTTACAGCTTGTTTGTGAAATGAAAGGGAAAACTGCTTAGTGCACCTTGTCCCAAGTAAATATTTATGAATGGGGAGAGACAGGGAAATCATTGTTTGCCACTCCACCCTTATTTCCCACCTCCCCCTCCTGATGTTTGGAAAAAAACATAGTATGAGCCAATGGAAGGAGAGCACCCAGAAAGGCATAAAGAGGGTCAGTATATATTGAGCTGCCCAGTGTTGTTGGTTCCTCCGACAGCATTTCAAGGTGTGCCACTGTGCCTTATAGACATGGCACGTCTGGCCCTCCCCATCTTTTTCGTTCTTTGCTTCTCCCTGCTCCCCTATAGCTCCAGCCGTCCATCTCGCACCAGGAAGGCTGTGTCAGCTCGACAGACGGGTAACTATACACACCATACACACTTACTGGCAGAAATACTGTGATATGCTTATTATCTACTGTTTATCTGACATGGCTTTCTTGCTTTTCTGTCGAGATGCAGCCGCAGATGAAGATGATGTTAAGTCCCAGCTTGACAAGCTGTGGCAGGAGGTGAACTCGCTGAAAGAGATTCAGGCTTTGCAGACAGGTACTACTTACACACTAGATAGATAGAGCCAGATGAAGGAGGCAGTGACTCAGAGGTGATGGGAGTAGGTTCATAGGAGTTACTGCACTCCTTGTTGGGTTAAAAAACATTTCACTAGGTAATAGTGGTTAATAATAGTAATTATGTTGACATGTTCATGTATTTCTCCATTATAACACCCATAATGATTTGAGTATTGTATGGTTTTGAACACTTTGAATACCATAGATAGTTTGCAGTGCAATACACTGATGAAGCAAGTGGTTTCTATTTTCAGTTTGTCTCCGTGGCATCAAAGCTCACAGGAAGTGTTACCTGACCATTGAGGAACCCAAACATTACCATGAAGCAAATGAAGACTGCATTGCACAGGGAGGAACTTTAGCAACGCCACGAGACTTAACTGAAAACAATGAACTGAGGGACTATGCAAAGAGGAGTGCTCCAGGCTCCAAGGACTTCTGGATTGGTGTAGCAGACATAGTGAAGGAGGGCCAGTATGTCGATGTCAACAGCATGCCCATCAGCTACTTCAACTGGGACCGTTCCAAGAAGCAGCCCACAGGAACCAAGAGGGAGAGCTGTGTTGTTCTTTCAGTGGCTGCACAAGGGAAGTGGTATGATGAAGTTTGTCGCAGCCAGAAAAAGTACATTTGTGAATACCTCATTCCCTAGTTGGGGTACCACTAACCAAATGGTTATTGACAACCTGATGATCATTTGTGGTGGTCATTGATTAAAATCATGCAAAATAATACATTTTGTTTGAATCTTTTTTGTTTTAAATCAGTGCCAATCCTGTTTTCACCAATCCCCAATTCATATATTTATATAAAATGTTTTTTTTTCATAATGTAAAGGTGATCTATTATAGACCATGTAATATGCAGTGGCTTGATGAAGAATATAGAGGCTGTTTCTATCCATCTTAATGAGGTTTCTTGTTAGCCTGACTTCAGTGTTCAGTAATAACAATAACTGCAATCATTGGATGAGATAATCAGATTTAATAAATGTAATTACCCCAAGATACTTGTCAGAGTGATTACAGTCTCTCTTTCTGTGATAGCAGATTTCAGACTACTTCATGGTGTATTTATGCAACGTAGCTCTATCACAATTAAAATCATGTATGACTGCCCCCTCTGATGACTTAAACAATAGAAGTAGGCAATCAGTTACGAACCCTTTGAAGGTGCTGCATAGAAAACAAGTGAAAGCATAAAAACTCTGTTGCATTTCTCCATATCCTTTTCCTAACATGGAGGTTTACTGAGCACTCTTTCTGAGCATCAATCTGTTTCACAATCATACAATTTTATACATGAACACTTGTCCAGTTTACTACTCTACTGTTGACCACTGAACAGCTCCATTTAAACCATAGGGGGGTTGAGTGCTTTGCTCAAAGGCAGTGGTAGTTGATGGGGAAGGGTAGAGCGTCATTCATTCACCTTCCATTATCTTATCTTGGTGCTAGCAGTCTAAGTTAACTCATTATGTTCAAGAGGCTGTGTGATCATACATCTCTTGGGTAGTGAGCCATTATTCTGAAGTAGACAGAAAAAAAGACCCTGGCCCTGAATAAGATGTACTTCTGTAAATCAAGAAAACTGCAATAATTCTCACAGACCTACACCACGCTGTCCTTCACAATGAGAAAAAATATTACCAATTTTGAGACAGTGGAGGAGGAGTGATGATAGAGCAAGGGGTTTTGTATGTGACTATGTGTGGGTGTGTCAGAGTTAGGGAGGAGGGGGATAGAGAGAGAGTCAGAGTATATCATGGGCACCCCAAATACCAGGGTGAATCAAAGGGCGGGAAAGCACTGCCACCAAACCTGCTCACCCAGGCAACTTCCAAAAATCTCTGCTTCTGGGAAATGGCACCGGTCCATCGAGACCAAGACCACCTGCCAGCTCGACAGCTTCTTCTCAAGAGCTGTCACTTAACAAGCTTTCCAATGACTCACCCTATGCACATCCCACGAAATCAAGACTTTACCTCACCCAGCAGTAGAACTGTCTGTGCATCATACCATTTTAAAAATGTATTACTATGCTATTTATTATAACCCAAAGGTTATATACGCTACTTGCACAACCCTGTGTAACTTCAGACTTACAGATTTTCATAACATGGCACACTGAAGCAACATACTATTGGACAATACACTTCCTATACAGCTGCAGCAGTACTGTACTTCCTGAAAATTTGGATTGCTGAATGTAAGTAAATGTAGAGGCATATGTAGAGTGTATAGTGTTCTACTTAGTGTATATCTTGCACTGTCCCTTTGCACTGTGTGTGAGGTCCTGTTTTACCTTCACCCTGTTGTGTCAGTATGTACTGTGTAACGCTGTAAGTTGTCTCTGGACCAAATGTCACCAAAGACAAATTCCTGAACATTTAATGTGCTTGGCAATTGAAATGATTTTCTGTCCGACTCTAAGCCAGAGCTATCATGAAGCCTTGCACCAATACATTAAATAATTAAGTGCGTATTACAGCTACGTATTAAACATGAAAATGGATTACTTTTGAACAGAATATCTCATGAAGGAAAATGCTGCTCTTAGAAATGTATAATCCATGTAATACTTTTTCTCTTGCTACCTGCTGACCCCTAGAGTGAGAAACCTTGAAATGCAACACAAACTTCCTTGCTTTCATTCTCTTCCCATTTTACCAGTGTCAGTGTAGCACCAAAAACTGCTATATACTTGGTAGACTGCCATATACTTGGTAGACTGGTAGACTGTGATGTCGAATTCCCTTCTACTATCTGATTTGTGTGATAGACATCATTGTCACAGAAATCAGGCATACTGTTTGCCTACTAATTTTGATTTTCAAAGCTGGAGAAAAAGGCACTTGCGTTAAAGGTTGACTGCCACATGAAAAATGAAACATCACATATTTATCATCATATATTTACAACAACACAAATGTTTACCCAAAAAAGTATAATCCTGAAAAAACTCACACCATTCTTTCACTTAGACTGAATTCTTTGCATTTAAATTAATACTTCGCAAAAATGTATTTACAGGAATTTCATTCAATTTCATAATTCAAATATGTTATTCTTGCAGTATTTGTGAATATCAGTAGCTGTCCTAAAGGTAAAAACCAAAGAACCAAGACTTAAATCTGTAAAGTCAAACTGATGTAAAACCTGTCAAACCTGCAGCGGCTTTAATAGAGGACTGCCTTTGTGGACTCATGAAATGTTTGTTTGAATTTTTACATGTTTGTACTTTTACATCATATAAAATTCCCTTCTATAGTTCCCTAGCTTTCTACGGGGAAAACATATAACCCATGGGTCACCTATTAAAATGAATATGCAGATAGACAAATATTTTTTTCTGCAGTATTCTATGGTTCTGCTTGTGATATGTTGCTCTGGGTATGGGCCTCAACTAAAAACCTGAAATGTAAAATATAATTGAGCTGTTTTATTGTAGTAGTATTGTCAGTTCCAAGCTAGAAACATTTACCAATACACAGGATGTGGATGTAACAATTCCTTGTGCCGTAAACCTAAGGAGAGCATCCATATAGAAGCCCAATTCAGGTGTCAAAACAATTATGTATTGACTCACAAACGGCTACCGGAGAAGACATCAGACGACACCATCATCTGTCTACAGGACCATCAGACAGGAAGCACTATTCTAACCAACTTATCTAAATGTTACAGAGTTGAGTGTGTGACTGTGGGTATGTGATTGGGTTTATCAAGTGGGAACCTCCCATCACAGATGTTTTGTTGAATTAGGCCAACAACGCCTCCAGAAGGCTCAACACTGAGTTCTCTTATCCCAGAACGACCTTACACACCCAATCGAAAACACCAACTCTGATCAGGTGTTTTCCTAAGTCTGGGTCTCTCTGTTGGCTCCACATCTCTCTCTGTTCAAGGCATTCTTTGCCATCTGGTCAGCTAACTCATTATCTTCGATGCCAACATGTGCAGGGACCCATAAAAATCCTACACTACGTCCCATTTGGCTTACTCTGTTTAGGGTAATTAATACTTCTAGAATAAGATCAGGGCGAGCACAAGATTCCCCTATTTGAGTCATTAGGGCAGAAGCAGAGTCTGAACAGATGACTGCCTGAGCATAATCAAAAGCTTGAAGTATAAACCAGTAATTCATGACCAATTTCTCTCTTCTCAGTCTCAAAGGGATTTCCATAGTCTCAACAAGCAAGGCTCGAATTGGAGTAGTTTGGAAATCTCCACTACATACTCTTAATGTCCTCGCCTGTGCTACATCTATTTTTTTCAGCAATGAGGCAGATGCTAATCCAATCACCATGCATCCATAATCCAGCTCCTATCATTCCTCTATATGTATATCATCAGTGTCCATCTGTCAGCTCCCCTTTGCTTTCCTGTCAAACAGCTTAAATATTTTTTTCACATCATCTTCACTATCTGACATTTCAAAGTAAGTCTTTCATCAAACCATAACAACCTCTAAAAACTCATTTATACTGAATTCTTACTTGAATAAAAACTGCACACACCCCTCCTGATCCATCCTGTCTATCCTCTTCCAGACTTGAATAACCTGGGATTATGAAGTCTAAAGCAGGTCTCAACCATGTCTCCTCAGAAAATGATTTAGACCTGACCTGATTGAGGAAATCAGTTTTTTCCTCACGTCCCCTTCTGAATCTTTTTAATTCCTGTCCATTTGATACCAAACTGATCACATGCCTCTGTATAACACTAAACATTAAATGAATAATCATCATAAACATCCTCTTCCTCATCCATAGGTACCCTATTCACACCCTGTATCTGTCGATATATACATCTTCCCCCTTTAAATATTTGGCCTAAATGTGTCTTTCTGCTGCATCTATCACTATTTTAATATGTTGGACCTGGATTTACACTTCATTCTATTTGTAAGCCATAGTGGCAAGAGGAACTCATTTGAAAGGGAGGGTACGCTGTTAAAGAGAAAATTGCAAGGGATGCCAAAAACGCTGACCTGTAGCTGACCAGTAGCACTCACACACGAATGGCACGTTTTCAACGAGAGGTCTGACAAAATTTCATCACTCTAGGGTTTTTCCATTATCTTTCTATTTTTAAGAACAATTACAAACACACACGTACGTCAGCTTGTGTGTGACGCTAAAGCTCTCTGAGTGAAGTCTCGCGGAGTTGAAGGCCGGCCATTTTTCTCCATTGATCGCAGGCCACTTTGTGCTTGGGTAATGTAATAGAGAAAGTGTATTGCGATCACTTCGATAAGACTACAAGTTTTGGGAAGTTTGACTTTGTTATCTAAGCATCCAAACTTAAAACAAATACAACACAAACCATGTTTGTGTTCACCGCCGCAAAGTTTTCTCGTTGACATCCTTGCCCGGATAGATGCCTGTCTAAACTGTCGTACAAATGGAAATGGTGCCTAGCGAAGAGAACCAGCTCGTACCCAAAGAGGTGAGGTTATTGCGGACCCAACCCAGGTCGCGAAATCAACATCGAGGCATCTAACACCCATGACACACAACGCAGATCAATAATGAGCAAGTTTTTGCACGACTTGAGCAGTATGCGATCTTACTGAACCATTTTCAGGCCAAATGTTAGCTGCTAACAGCAACAGCTAAATCGGACTAGAACGGCCTATCACGACAAAGCTAACTACAACTAACAGTAGTCAGCTGCTAGTTTTACTACAGCTCAGACAAAGTTGGCTTAGTTAACACTTAACATAAATATCCTCAAGCGATCTCTCACAATAGGTTAGCCTTTTATTAATTAGAAATTGGCTGTTTAGCTTGGTGATACCTGGCGCTAACTTCATTATTCAGCCCAAACAAAGACAACATTTGTTAACATTGGGTAGCTAGCTAGTAGCTAATAACACCAACTGGCACAATCTGGCTAACGCCGTTAGCATTTCAACTCTTGATTGATGATAACTAGATGTTTTGAAGTAATGTTAGCTAACGAAGACGTGCACGTGCTGGATTTGGTTAACACTAACTCATAGTCTATGAAAACATGCATATTTTGACTTCTTGCTTGTCGTCTTTTTTCAAATCAATGCGGTGAATGTAACCTTAGCATGTTCCCACTAGCGTTAGCTAACGCTAGCAAACTTAAATAGCTGCCCGTCACAATGCAAGCCTTTTTGACAAAGAAATTAACGTTAGTTGATCAGTGCCGTTAACATAATTTTGACAACCTCGGCGAACTAGTTGACATTTAGACTTAGCCTGTCTACTGAGCTATGTCTGGCCATTACGGATACGTAGTGTGCATAACGCTTAAACCATCCATTTTAATCTTACATTCTGCAGTTAACGACATCATCAATTAGTTTTAACTTCAGAAGTATGAAACAAATCAGCTATTGCAATTGTCTACGCGGCATTGAGTTTTATGAGCCTTAATTAATTTGTGAGCTAACTTCTGTTGGGTAACATCAACATTGTAGGTAACATTAGGGGCCTAAAGGGTATTATTAACACTGCTGTTATTTGTTCTTTTAGAAATGTGTGTAAGTTATTGAAAACATTATGGGTTGTTACAGTTTATTATAATTCCTAATGGTTATTTTATTCGGCTAATTGTGAGTGATTTTGTAACGTTTTGGCCGCATTTACGTCAGTTGCTCAGAGATACGTCAAGCCTGATACGTCACTGGTTGGTATTTATGTACTATTAGCACAACATTGGCTCTAGTTGTTGGAGCCCTACACACTTATTGATGTTAAATCTTTGTCAACAATAATACACCTTCATAATCATTGTGGCCTGCAGCAAGACCAACAAAGAATTATAAATATACTAACTGACTCCTAGGGGTACCCATCTTGTCAGACCATAGGAATGTCACTTGAATAGCCATAAGGCCTATATACGGATTGAGAGCAGCTGTATCAACAGTATTTTTCAATGCAAAGGGAAACCAATACCTTAGCCTCCAAGTAAATCCAAACTATTGCATGCAACACAAAAACTGTAGGTGTTGTATTACTGTATTAATCAGTTTGTTGTTGTGTCTGTTCCTGGATGGGCCTTTTTATTTCAAATGAGAAAGATGAACTCACAAGCACTGAGCCTGTGAAACGGTGGGAAAATTTGTCTGTTTACCAGCCACTTTGCCAGCTAAGCAGACACTGATTAGATTTCAATTGTATAACAGAAAAAGTACGTGGTAAAATGGTGAATGTGGTGAGTCAGTTAGTTCCCTGCCCTTTACAAATTTCCCAGATTAGTTAGAAATCTCCCAATGGGCAATGTATGATTTTGTTTTGTTAGCAGCCATAGCTTACAAGAGAATTGGGCTTTTGAGGGTTAGGATTTTGTACTGGGCAACTCTCAGGTGTGAATGTGAAGCAGGGCATTGCTGGAACACAGCAACTGTACTATATAATAGTCTCATTATATTGTAGTGCATTATATTGTAAGTTGCTTCACTTGCAAACAGCCACAATCAGCAATTGTTGTCCAGCATAGCACATGCGTTAGTAACATCCTCAAATACATTTACAAGGTCTCCAATGTTTGTTTGTTTTTTAATCTTATTCATTTATGTGCATCTGTTCTCTCCAGCTACGAATCCAGTTGAGATTGGTACTTGTCTGTAATGGTAAACCTGTTCAACCACATGAGCCAGTTTTGTAACATCCAGATCTAGAATTTATTTGGACATATTTATTTTATGTTTAATATATTGAAAGAGCTTGACATGACCCTGAAAGATTTTCATAAGCAAGATAACTTCTGTTTTTCCCTCAATGTTTCTAAACATCACAAATAACTTCAAAAGTAAACAACCCCTTGACCGCCTCAAACAACATTAATACAATTAATATTTAACTGTCTCACCTACTGTCAGTCTGGGGTTTTATAACAAGGTCAATTCTAAAGCCAAAACAAGGAAGAAACATAAGAAAAGTCCATTGTGTTCTGTGTTTTCAATGGATGGGCAAATCTATTTTTCCAGATTCAATTATTCTTTGTCTTTGATCAACTGTGTGTTCCAAACAAAACAATAAATTCACCAGACCCCCCCCAAAAAACATTTGGCTATCTGTTGGCTCTAGTACAATAACATCACTGGAGATCAATGACAGAAGTGAATGGCACACACACTACAAAGCTCTCTTCCTAATCCACAAATCAGACTGTAATACCACAAAATGCAGAAAAAAATGAATACTCTGGAGGCACTGTATTTTGATCTGTGTTGCTAATAAAGGTCACAGGAAGCCAAGAATGAACAGGTGACTAGATGCAACATTAACAGGACACTTTTCCAGGCCTCCTCAGCTCTGAAGCCATGCCGGAGGGGTTGGTGGTAGGCCCATGGTTAAGAGGAGGGTCTAATGTCAACATGGTTGCAACTGATATCTACACACAAACATAGACTTTCCAGAATTGTGACCTTTGTTGCCATAGTATGTCCTTCTAGCATTGAAAATGAATTTGTTGGCAAGAATTATAGTTCCCCCAGGAGGAATTTGTGAGTTTAAATGTTTGTTTCACACAACTGTACAGTTCGATGATTAGTCAGGGCGTGGGCTGTTTATGGGCCCTCAAGATTATGTCTGAGCATGGCGTAGCCGTAGAGCATTGTTCCACTCGGTCTGGTTGACTTGAAGCAAAGATGGTTGGCCACATTCAAAGTGAAGTTGTGATTTTACAGTTATGCATAACAACTCTTTCACCATTTTCTTTATAGATCTGATGATGCCGTTGGTCTCTGAACAGATCCACAAATTGAGAAAGCCCATTTATTTTGTTGATCCACAATTTGAGAGGCAGTGAAAAATAATCAAGCAATGCATAGTGCTAGTGTCACTATCACCACTTCAATAACATTTGTAGAATAGAATCCGTGTGTGTGTTTGTGGGAGTGTTTATGTGTTGTATTAATAGTACATTACTATATTTATGCCATTTAGAATCTATTGCAGCTGTAAAGACCCAATAATAGTGCCTGTACTTTGCTGTACCTGTGGCTTCATGTCAGCACCATGTGATTATATCCATGATAAAAATAACCTTTAATCTCATAATACACTCTTGTGTTGTCAGCCGCAGCTTATTTATAGGACCTGTCAGTCACATTTTTCCAACATCACAAGCTTTATAAAGATGTATTAGAAAAACTTCACTAACATTTGATTATCTTCCTCTGATTATCACCTCTTGACTCAGTCAATAGTCTGGAGGTTGATTTGAAAGTAGGGATTGATGATGGTGACTATGTCTATGCCTACCAGTCAGCTTGAATTCAATATTGTTCTCACCTAGACTAGCATATTACACAACTTATTTCCCTGCTCTGTGTCTTTTATGTTGTTGTTTTCCCCCAATCTCCTCCATATATTATTAGGGCATGTTTTGGAGTTGCAGACAAAGTATTTTTGATGAGATGAAGAAGAGGTTTTCTCAGGTAGCCATGCTATGTGTGTGTGCGAGTTCGCAATGTGCATGGTGTTTAATCGTTGCATGGAGCAGCACCCTGGTAACCATCATATTGAGGCAGCAGTCAAAACATTGTGTTTTTAAGGTTCAGCTTCACAAGCGCAGACAGAGCACCGAATACTCACCGGAGGAGAACTAATGTGTTAGACACTTAGGTTCCTGAAACACTTATTCCTAAAGACCATAACTACTTTTTTGAATAGCCTATCAGTCATAACTGTGTATGATTATGTGTATTGATTTTATTTTTACTAGATGGAAAATGGGCTGCCTAACACTTTGATGCTGCTTTCTAACATGTTGTATTACCTCCTGTATTAATTTCCAAAGATAGGCTGTTGCTAGTGTCAACAAATAAAATCAACCTTTTGAGGTCGCCATTGTCTTGGTGAGTTGCATTCTCTGAGCTCAGTTGACATCATCGCCCATATGGAAAAGTTGCATGAAAAAGACAATGTTAGCTTTACAAACTCTGATTGTGGTGTTCTAGGTCACCTGCTAATTTTAATGCTTTACTTGAGATCTTATTTTGTCATGCAGTTGCCAATACATCGCCATTAAAATTTTGACTTTTCCCTCTTACATGTTTGATATTATTGGAATCCTTGGAATGTTTACTTGAAATTAAGCATCAAAGCAGGGCTTTGCAAATTTGTTATAATGCTGCTTCTTGTACTGCATGCTTTCCCAACTTTGCTTGCACCAAGGACTTTTGGCAGCATAGATTATGTTAGCAGTGCCTTTTTCAGAAACCTAAATGATAACTTGTCCCCAGTAGGTCATATCAATATTGCATTGCACAACTGAGCTATTATTTTTCTGCTCTGGTTTGGTGTGTACTTGTAATGATGACGTTGGTAGCATAGCCTTAGGAATGTTCTACCCATTTTAAGCTAACTCTGGACTTTCCTTCTCACGTTACTCCTTCTCTGTGATTTGCAGATACAAAATGCAGCTGAGGAGCCCAGGGTGCTGTGTATAATTCAGGACACCACCAATGCAAAGACGGTCAACGAGAGACTGACCCTCAACCTGCCTGCTTCCACCTCCCTCTCCAAACTTTATGAAGATGTTTCGCACAAAGCAGGCTATGTTATTGGCACCTTTGACCTTGTGTGGGGAAATACACCTGACATGGTTAGGAAATTAATTATTATAGACAGTTATGGTTGTTTCTGCATCCAGTAATGTATTTCCACATTGAACTACACAGTTCACCTCTAATCCTCATTTAGCTACACCCAAAAAATGGAATGGATGCACTCTAAATATGCTCTTTCAGTACTGAGTAGGAGGCGTGCACGTGCGTGCACGTGTACATCTCCTTTTCTTAACTGAGCCTAAGCTAATCCTGCTGCTGACCCTGTCCAAAGCCCAGGTGCTGTGTCTGTTGTTATCTCACTGATTAGGTCAGTGGCTTAAGCCTCGTTTCCACTGCAGCCTATTGCTTGCTCCTCCTCAGCCTGACCAGAGAAAAGACAGAAAGTCCTCTGTTGCATAGTACATATGGTGCACATATTAGCCTCAAGCTACTTTACTCTGACTGATCAACATGGAGAAGAGAATTCAATGGGAACTTAAGCTTGTTTGTGAGCTCATTTAATTTTTTGACCATAAAAAGCTACTTGAGCTACTTAATTCCTCATTTTAACATCTAACTCTGCCTCCCATTAGGCACCACTGGACCACAGCAGTGAGATGTCCCTCTCCGAGTCTGCTTTTGAGCCTGGTAAGAGGAATTTCCTCCAGCTCACAGACAAAGATGGAGAGCAACCCCAGATCGCATCGGTGAGTGACAGAGAAATAACAAAATGAGTTTGTGCATACCTTTTGGGGGCAGAGAGGTGGGGGAGGGGACTACTGCACTGGCAAACTGTGGTTGCAAAAAGGTTTGACTCTGTATATTTGTGTGTGTGTGTGCATAGGATGAGTCAGGAACAGCAGATAGCAGTGGACTGGATGACAGTTCCCAGGAACGTTTTATCGGCCTGCCGAGAGACGCCACTGCGGGATGCAGTAGCGACTACAGCAGCCCCTCTTACTCCTACTCCTCCATCCTCAACAAATCTGAGACAGGTGATGCTTGGCCACCTGTTATATACATGACATCACGTCCTGTTCTACGGCTGCACCTTACCTCTTGTCTTTTGCTGTCACTGCAGGATACGTGGGTTTGGTCAACCAGGCTATGACCTGCTATTTGAACAGCCTTCTACAAACACTGTTCATGACCCCGGAGTTCAGAAATGCACTGTACAAGTAAGGAACTGTGTTCTTGGTGGTCTTGGTGAACTTGAACATGGCGCAATAATACAACTTTCTAAACACTCTTCATATCCAACCTTTACACCAGCTGGGAGTTTGAGGAGTCGGAAGAGGAACCAGTCACCAGCATCCCCTACCAGCTGCAAAGGCTGTTTGTTCTGCTGCAGACTAGCAAGAAACGGGCAATTGAGACCACTGACGTAACACGCAGCTTCGGGTGGGACAGCAGTGAGGGTGAGCACTCTTACTCTCCTATGACTACTCACATGGCGTGCGAGTGTGAGGGTGGGAGAGAGAGACCATGTGCCTCTGCGTCATTGCTTTAATTATATGTTGTGCGTATTTTCAGCTTGGCAGCAGCATGACGTCCAGGAGCTGTGCAGGGTCATGTTTGATGCCCTGGAGCAAAAGTGGAAGCAGACGGAGCAGGTAGGAGAAAGTGAGAACCTTGCCCAAATATTTGACAATGCAAATCCAACCAGCCAGCCTCTCCCCCACAGTCAGAACAAAGGACCTAGTGTGGGAAAAGAGGAATGGGCCAGTAAGCCCCAGGGTTAGCTATTTCTGATCTTAGGAGTAAACTGTAAACACTCGATTCAGTGTGTGTATGTAGAGCTATTTGGTTTGCACACATGGGCTCCTGCTTATGACAAAATGAACATCTGTGATTGAGATAGTCCCATTTTGAATCAATAGACCACTACTAATGATTCATATTTGTTAAGTGCTAATAAGGAGGAGAAGAACTGTATTTGTTATTGTCTTGTGCTGTGGGTAGGGTAGATTAGTGTTTGTGAAAGTGTAAGATCCCTAAAGCCCCAGGTTGGAATAAATTTCGTATGAATTTTACATACGCTCACATCGAGAGTTTTACATTTACATAGAACTTAACTCATAACTCATTTACAACTGAGATTTTTTTATAACTCACTTTGATCAAAATACAGGTTTAGAAACGATGTACACAATTATTTTACTATAAAATACATATAAACGTCATGTATGGCTTTCACCTACTGCCAGTCCTTGTATCAAAGACTCTTGAGAGAGAAAGAACAATTTAATAAATCAAAACAAACAAAGCTAGCATAACAAGTATAGCAACTTTTTCAGCAGAGGGGCCGTACTGCAAAAATTGCAGATTGAGGCCTTAGTTTAGCAGCAAGAAAAATATGTCGCCTAAACATCAACAGTGTTGTTACCATGAGTGAAACATGGTAGATAGGCCCTTGCTCTCATGTATCCTCATCACCAGGCTGACCTGATCAACCAGCTGTACCAGGGGAAGCTGAAAGATTATGTGCGCTGTCTGGAGTGTGGCTATGAGAGCTGGAGGATTGATACTTACCTGGACATCCCTCTTGTCATCAGACCTTTTGGAGCCAGCCAGGCTTTTGGCAATGTGGTGCGTCTCCCTCCACATCTCATCCATTTTAATGCTACACATGTTGTCAAGAAAGACTGAAATAACACTCATTTTCTTGTTATTTTTGGATTCACTCTAAATTCACACCCCACAACTAACTTGACCTCAACACTTGCAACTAATTTTTACTGCATTTTCTGACCAATTACTAATTAAGCTTACATCGAAATGGTCCTCAAACCATTTGTGCTGTTACAGGAGGAGGCATTGCAGGCATTTGTCCAACCAGAAACTCTGGATGGGCCCAACCAGTACTTCTGTGAGCGCTGCAAAAAGAAATGTGACGCTCGTAAGGTGAGCAAACTAAACATGTGATGCAGGAGTCATGTTGAGCGAATATGGTTTGCTGTGACTGACTCTTTTCTGATCAATGTGCTCTGCACAGGGACTGAGATTTCTGCACTTTCCCTACCTGCTGACACTTCAGCTGAAGCGTTTTGACTTTGACTACACCACTATGCATCGGATCAAACTCAATGACCGCATGACTTTCCCTGAGGAGCTTGACATGAGTCCGTTCATTGATGTAGATGATGAGGTGAGAGCAGCAGTGACCCTTCTATATTTCTGATTTACACCAGTTGATTAGGTCTGTTCATTAGGTCTGAGTGTAGCCAACCACGTGTGGGTTAATATGGTTTTCTTTCCTTTTTCTTTTAGTAATTGAAATTAAATCATCATTTATTATTCATGATTATAATTTATGGTTGAGCACGGTGTCTAAGCCACTTCTATAATAACCCCTCTTTTGTTCTTTTCAAATGGCCTCCCCTCTAGAAGTCGCCTCAGACAGAGAGCTGCACTGACAGTGGGGCAGAGAATGAAGGCAGTTGCCACAGCGACCAGATGAGCAACGATTTTTCCACCGATGACTGTGTGGATGAGGGCATCTGCTTGGACAGCACCAGTAGCACAGATAGGGTATTGAAGCCAAAGGTAACCAGTCTGAACACCTGTATAATACAAATTGAAAACAAACAATCGCTGGTGCTGAAGCATGCTGGGCATTATTGTTGGTAATGTTTTTGGTTGGCTAACTGTATTTTCAGGCTCATAGCAAGTACATCGCTGCACTGCTGTCAGTTGGCCAATACAAGCTAGCTGCAGAGCCAATATTGCAGTGACAGGCCGGACCCATAGCAATGCTACTAAGCGATTGGCTGCTGGCAGATGATGTAGCCCAAAAGTGGTCAACATCAGTCACCTTGTCTTGGATATTGAGCACTATGAAAATGATAGGACTTGGCCAACAAGCTGCTTGAAGTGCTAGTGTCTGAATGTACAGAAATATTTTCTCCTGTCTCATTTCTAGAGTTTGTTGACCTTTGAGCTGTTCTCCGTCATGGTCCATTCGGGGAGTGCCGCAGGTGGCCACTACTACGCCTGCATCAAATCCTTCAGTGATGGCCAGTGGTACAGTTTCAATGACCAGCACGTTAGCAAGGTTAGCCTCAGCCCTGCAATAATGTGTTTTGTATACTTGTTGAAATATTAGACCAAATGACTCACCATAACATACTATAGTAGTCGCCATTACACACAATAAACTAAGTAAGAAATAGGCCCCATGCCCTGCCACTTTAACATGTTAGCATGTAACATTGTTATCAATGCCTTTTTGTGTATTTTTACTGTGCAGATCACCCAGGATGATATCAGGAAGACATATGGAGGGTCCTCAGGGAGCAGAGGCTATTATTCCAGTGCCTTTGCAAGGTCAGTTGTCATGCATATCCCTCTCAGCGACCCAATGGATTGATCCCACAAAGCCTGCGTTGGCATGGCAACTAGACTGGTGATGAGTTTGGACCCGTTTTAGATATATACCATAGCAACTTATTTACATCTGTCGTCAGAGGAGAAACAAGAGTGAACTTGTTTACGGGAGGACAAAGCCCTGTTGAGAAACAGTTTGATATAACAGTCTAGTCTTTCATGTGCCTGTGGAAGGAATATGTAACCTTCATAGGATTGGCAAAACAATATTTTCTGTCTATCCATTCCACTATATTCGTTAACAAAATGTCTTTTTTCCCCAACAGCTCTACAAATGCTTATATGCTGATTTATAGGTTGAAAGATCCTTCAAGGAATGCAAGTAAGGAATTCAATGAATTAAATCTGCTGGATATGGACAAAATTATTGAGACACTAGCATAAAGATGACAGCCATTGACAGTGGCTCTGTCATGTTGTAGAGTGTTTTTCATTTTTCTGTTATGGTTTTGGTTCACTCATCTCCAAAGGCGAGGACGAGATCAAGTCCTACCACTATGTTAATATAGTGATTTTTACTGATCTGCTGTGCCTCCATTGTTGATACCAGTGGATAAAGCTGCTTCACATGCTTTCTCAGAACCCCCCAGAAATGCTCAATTGAGATCCCAGGCAGTTATTGAGGAGGCCTTGGCATATGGTTAACATCAGTGTCATTGTCTTCAAGTAATTGTGAGAGCCATCACGATAGTTATTGTCATCCTGAAAGACACTGCGTCCATTGAAAGAAATGCATCATGGGATTACTGTGATCTTTTAGAGTCCTTATGTTAGTAGTGATTAGAATTTGCTCAGCCCTCATTGGGGCTTTTTGATTGAGCCCATGCCATGTACACCAGTACAGAACCCCATCGTGACAGCCATTCAGTGTGGCAGGCCCTATGTTGATGTTCCCTATAATTTGAGGAAATTTAGTTTTTATCATAATATGAAGTTGCCTTGATTGTGCTGGGCCTTGAATTAGTATACAGTGGGTTTCTAATGTTTACTGTCTGTTGTGGAATCTGCAGAGTATTTAGCTGTGGAGGACTTCCCTGAGCACATAAAGTCTTTGGTTCAGAAGGAGAAAGAGTCTGAAGAGCAGGAAAAGAGACAGAGGGAGATTGAGCGTAACACATGCAAGGTAGCTACAGCATCCTTTAACTTGGTTCAAGATCCACTGATCAAAGAGTTGATTCTGTTTGTGTAATAGCTTGTATGATTGTTGTCATGTTTATACTTGCAGATCAAGCTGTTCTGCATGCATCCTGTGAAGATGTTGATGATGATGGAGAGCAAGCTGGAAGTGCACAAGGACAAAACTCTCAGAGAAGCAACAGAGATGGCCTACAAGGTAGCTACATAAGATAGTTGTACAGTGGAACCAGAACATCACACAAGTATGTAAAATTACAACAATGGGGATAAAACAAGACTTCATATCCACCATATTTGTTTTAATTATCAACATGTACCAAGCAAGTGGTATGAGTGAATCTGATTTGACTATTTCTTTGAGTTTGTTTCATTAGTACAGTGAAAGCTGAAAGCAGTTTTACCCAATTCTGTCAACATGTGTCTCCAAGACAAGGCACTCTTGATGATTATTTTCATGAACGTTATTCCTGTGGTGTAGGAGTGATGTTAAAGCAGTAATATCTGAACTGCATTTGCTGTTTTGTGTACTAACACAAAATCAACCCTTCTATAAAGTAAGCAAAGTTTAACTTTTACTTTCTTAGAGAGTTGCCGTATGATTTTAAAAAAATTGCCAGTGACTTGTAATTGAAAACCCAGTCAATGCTGGCTCCAATTGGACCACAGGTTTACAAATCATGAGTATGAGCTTTTGTATCCTTCTGTATAGTGTCATACAGAACTGCAGATGAACTCGTCCGTCTTTATAGGTGCATTGGTGCAGACAATTCCACCTGATAGAATTTGCACTTATGTCTGTGGTCATTTGTGTCTTCTGCTACTCAGCTGATGGAGCTGGAGGGAGTGGTCCCTCTGGACTGCTGTCGCTTGGTGAAGTATGATGAGTTCCACGAGTACTTGGAGCGCTCCTATGAGGGTGAGGAGGACACACCAATGGGCCTTCTGCTGGGAGGAGTCAAGTCCTCATACATGTTTGACTTGCTGCTGGAGACTCGAAGGCCAGAGCAAGTATTCCAGCCTTACAAACCTGGAGGTGAGTAGTCGGCTGCTTTTCAAGTAGCGATCAAACTTACTTTTTAAGTGGGAATCTCTGGAAGTGTGACATACTGTTTTAGACAGTAAGCATATGTATTTCCCTTTGTACAAAATTGTCTTCAGTGCTGCTAATTGTTAATTGTGTATGACTATATTTCACAATTTTAGTTTCCACAATAAGATGTTGATAGACTATACCAAAAGTGCAGTAAAATAATTGTATTCCTCGACTCATCAAGACTAATAAGTGTGATTAATGGTTGTGTTCACAATTTCTATCAAAGTAATCAGGATTATTTTAGCCATAATCATGCAACCCTAAACCACTATATTATACACAAGCTCACGGCTTGTGTATAAGCTCAGTACAATAGAAACCTCACTAATTTGCGCACTTCTGAATGTAAGAAATTCACTTCAGTGATGTAGAACAGCAAATGCCAGTGTTACTGCATGATGAGACTAAAGTGTTAACTGTTAATATCTTGCTGCTTTATGTCTGTGTTTGGTGTGTATGCCTGCTGTTATACAGAGGTGATGGTGAAGGTTCACGTTGTGGATCTGAAGAGTGAAACCATCGCTCCTCCAACCAGCGTCAGGGCTTACCTGAACCAGACGATCACTGAATTCAAACAGCTCATTGCACAGGTTTCTCTTCTCTTCTGTCTTTTCTTTACTTAATCTTACAAGAATGGACTGAGGGTGAGAATTGTTTTACATTGGTAAGACTGCACAAATGTACCATCTGGAAACCAATTTTAGGTAGCAGTTGTGATAGGGCTAGATATTGTTTGAAAACTTTTGGTTTTGATACCTCAAGTTTGATACCGCATTAGCTATGGGACTGTGAGTTCCAGTCCTGTGGGCTTTGGTCGGAGGTGCCTTATCTATGTTTGTTCCCAGGCTACAGAGCTGTCTGCAGAAACCATGCGCGTGGTCCTGGAGCGCTGCTATAATGACCTTCGGCTCCTCTATGTTCCTAACAAGACACTGAAAGCTGAGGGGTTCTTCAGGAGTAACAAGGTCCCTGAATTGTTTTTTGTTTTTTTACTACATTTAAGCATTCCCTTTGCTTGATGCTGTAGTGTATGTTGTTGTTTATCTGTGATATTCTACTGAATCTTTTAATTTGAAAATCTCTAAAATGAAATGATTGAGTTTGATTGATTGAGTTTGATTGTCATTTGTACTTTGCCTCTAATCAGGTGTTTGTAGAGAGCTCTGAATCAACAGATCACCAGGTCACTTTCACTGACTCTCTCTTGTGGAAACTGCTGGATCGCCATGGGAATACAATCCGACTCTTGGTCTTGCTGCCTGAGCAGTCTCCTGGTACCTTGACCAATAGAACTGTTTGCCAAAAACTCTGTGGTGACTCTGATGTGTCCTTTGAAGGGTCAAAGGGTAACAGGAAGTCTGTAGAGGCTATCCTAGAGGAGAGCACAGAGAAGTTAAAGAACCTGTCTCTCCAACAACAGCAGCAGGGCTCCAGCACCAGTGAAAGCCAGAAAAGCTCAGATGCCAGCGACTTTGAACATATTGAATCCCCAACCCAAGAAGCTGATTCAAACTCCTCCATCTGTGTGGCTGCAGACAACAGAGAGTTGGAGAATCGGATTCGGGCAGCAGTTGGGGGCAATGGTGGGGCCTCGTCTGACCCCGAGACCCAATTTGCCTGTGAGGAGCGATCGGACTCTGAGGTGAACAACGACCGCAGCACCAGCTCAGTGGACAGCGATATCCTGAGCTCCAGCCACAGCAGTGACACACTGTGTAATGCAGACAGCGGTCCCATCCAGCTGGCCAATGGTTTGGACTCACACAGCATCACCAGTAGCCGTCGCTCCAAGGCCCATGAGGGTAAAAAAGAGACCTGGGACACTGCTGAGGAAGACTCTGGCACAGACAGCGAGTACGACGACAACGGGAAGAGCAAGGCAGAGGCTCAGTACCTGTACTTCAGAGTGGAACCTTCTGCCCAGGGCGAATGTTCTGGGGATGCACAAAAATGTACGAATCCTCTCTTTATGTTGCAATTGAAAGGAAAATCATCCTGGAGTAAGAAAAAAAATGTGCACATAGAATTGTAGCATTTTCAACAGTGGCTGGGTTTTAGAAGTAAAACAAAACTTTCCTCTGATTTAGGACCCGCATTTAGCACTCAGATAGAACACTATCAATTTAGCAATTGTTGGTAGGTGAATTTTGGAAATTGATGAAAATGTACGGGATTGACAGATGACCTAGGCTGACACATCTGAAATGAAAAAATATATCTTTGAAGTGATGTTTTGTTTCTTGTCATGTACATCAGGTTTACTGGTCCATGTGGATAAGAGAATAACTTTGGCAGCATTCAAACAGAACCTGGAGCCCTTTGTGGGAGTTACTTCCACCCAGTTCAAGGTCTTTCGGGTGTATGCTAACAACCAGGAGTTTGAGAGTGTACGGCTCAATGAAACACTCTCATCCTTCTCAGATGATAACAAGGTCTGTACAAACCATCTTACTGAATTGTTTTGATTTAATTGTATTTTAGTAGTTTGTTGGTGGATCAAAAATTTTGTTTAATGGACCTTTTATTGCTTTCCATAGATAACTATTCGACTAGGAAGAGCACTGAAAAAGGGTGAATACAGAGTGAAAGTGTATCAACTACTAGTGAATGAACCAGAGGTAAGAACTGAACCAGATGAGTTAAGCTGTGTTGTGTTAAATGAGGAACATGATGGGCATAATGTTTTCTGTGATCTTGGAAAAATGAAAATTTTAGTTGACCAGCAAGTACTCTAATAAATGCCCTTTTGAATTATGAGGTCAACATTTCTCAGTTAAAAGAAATTGACTAAAATTATAGTCCTGATTACTTGGTAAAAATTGTGGTTACAGTTACTGATGATTCAAGTATTGATATGCTTCTGCTTCCCAGCCCTGTAAGTTCCTTGTGGACACGGTGTTTGCCAAGGGCATGACTGTCAGACAGTCTAAAGAAGAACTGCTTCCACAGTTGAAAGAACAGTGCAAGCTTGACCTCAGCATTGACAGGTGAGTTCACTTTTGTGTTCACACGTTTGTATACACAACACAATAATCCATGGTCAATATGGAGGACAGAATCTGTCGTAATTAGAAATCAATCAATTCATAAATACAAAATAATATGCAGAGAAATCTGTCAATAAATAAATGAAAAAATAAAAGTGAACATAAGAGTAAAACAATGCATAGTCAAGAAAAAATAAAGAATCAATTTCCTTGATTTAGTTCCCTAATCATTTATTGTGTCCTACGTGTAGCAAGGAAACTCGGAGTTCACTGACTATTAATAAAGGTTCAATTGTGCTAAATGGAATTTGATAACCAAACCTTTGTATGAGATGAGCTGCAGTGTAGAAAAAAATCCAAATTCTTAACTAAGGGGTCGGCCTCTGTGTTGTTAGCAGCAGACTGAAGTTATTGATTATTGTCTGTACACGGAAAAAAATGTAATCAGGGGAAGCATTGTTGTCCTCTGCAGTAGCAGCCAAATCTCCTAAATCTCTGGATCTCACAACATTAATCATCACACCGGTTTGCCTGGCCAGTTGTCTTGGCAACTTATAGCCTCATAGTGAAGTTATGTCAACATTGTGGCAGGACTTGAAGTTTGTTGCAGACAGTTGTTTTGTTGTCAGCCAAATAAGGCAAATCCAATCAAGCAATGCACTATGACAATGACCAACCAAACAGTGTGTTAAACACCACCTTCATGTTTGATAGACACAGCCTTGTTATCATAATACAGAGAAATACAGAAATTAATAAATAGGGAATAAATAGCTATAGAGATTTTTCTTGTTAATTAATTGTCTTACTCAGTCACTTATTTACATATTTATTTCTATGCATTTTTACATTTATTTTTGTTTTTATTGATTTATTTTTTCGGTTTATTTGTAATTATGGCCAGTTCGATTCTCTATAGTTCAAAGCCTGATAGCCTATTCACAAATAGGGGCACTCATCATTCATCTTTAGATAAAATATTGGTGTATATAGGTGGATGATATGATAAATTATACAAGCTTTGTTGGAAACCAACTAGTAGATAATGGAAACTAAGTGTAGTAGCTCATTTGTCACTCAGTTTGTTGATATGACTCCCTTTTCAGTGATGACTTCTGTTTGCCTCAGAAAGTTTTCTTAATGTTTTTTTTAATTGATAGACTGGCCCCTGTGATCAGTTCTTATTGCTGAACAGTGTGTTTGTGTGTATACTCAGGTTCCGTCTTAGGAAGAAGACATGGAAGAACCCCGGCACAGTGTTTCTGGACTACCACGTCTATGAGGAAGATATCAACATCTCCTCCAACTGGGAGGTCTTCCTGGAGGTCCTCAATGGTAACTTATTCAATGGTTCCTTTGTTATCCTGGACCCCCAGAATTCTGCGGTATAAAATCTCAAATTCTGCAGTAGGCTTTTTAAATTCTGGGATTCTGCAATTTCTGCAATATTCTGCGGACATTAAAAAAAATCATTTTTGCATTGATGGTGATTGTTATGGTCTTCTGTCTTTTAAGAACGTCTGTTTTGCGTTTGAGGCGGTGGCTGACTTGAAGTGGTCGTCAGTTGTTATCGACGGTGGGCTAATTAAGCAATAATCCACAACAGACCGTGCTATATGGAATTTATATCAAAGTTAAGGTGCGTTATCTGCCAGGCGTGCAGCAAAGCTTTTATAAAACAGTTACTACATTATTTCCATATATTACCATTAGGGGTGTAATGATATATCATGGAACAAAATTCTGCGATCCAAAAACTTTACTATTTGTACCGTGGAGGTGAAAAATGGTTTGCGACATCAACTAAGCAACAAGCATCTGCTTTTAAAAGCTGATTTATTTTATTTAACTTTGAGTATATTGTTAAACCCCTAATTACCATACATTTTCATCATACAATATTATATTTTACTTAAGAAATTACAAAAATGCCATTTTGTGAAAAAGTAGTCTAAAGCAACGACCAAAGTGAATCTACAACCTGCATAGAAGGTTGCAGTTTTTTTTCCTGTTAGGCCGATATTTACAGTGGAGTAATATGGAACCCTTGCCATAGTAAGCGTGGGATGTAGGATATAGGATATATACCACAGCTATCGACAAATCATTGGGCTGGATTCAACCGACCCACTTTATAAAACTTGCACAGACTGGGCTCTTTGGTCAGCAGAGATATTTCCAACCTTTGACATGAACTGCACAATGCGAACAAATCGCTCCATGGCCAATGTGCATGGTACTAAAGCTGTGAAGCAGATAAAAAAAAAACAGGGCTGCAGACTAGAAGTGAATAGCCCCCTACTGATAGCTAGCGATGACATGCAATCACAGGTAATTATGGGCTATGATTCTGTGTTTTTTCAATTTTTCTGTGCTGCATCCAGTTTTCTGCGAAAAATTCTGCAATCATGGAATTGCAGAACCCTGGGAGGGGCTGGTTAGTCTCTCCAGCAATTTTTGTGGTACTTCAGACGTACATAGATTGATGTCCAAAACTGAAGATGTGTTGTTAAAAATGCATTTTATAGTTGTGTTTTCTGCTGCTGCTGCAAATAGAATACCATTCAGTTTTAAAGTCTAAATATCCTCCCCATAGTCATCCATGTTGGTGTTAAGGAAAAATATAGTTTGTGTTGGAATTAATGTACATTTCTAATTGACACTAACACTCACTGAGATTTTTACAACCTAAATAGAAAATACAATTTTCCAAATATTTAAAGATTAAAGTAAATGTGCACAGATACTATCTGTAGTATCAGAATTGGTGGCAATCTAGCTCCCACGTACTCAGATTGGCAAATACAACTGTCCTGACACAGATACTTTAATGGGCAATGAAAAATGTCTCTTCCGTGAAGCAAAGTGCCAGCTGTGCCAAGCTAAGGTGTGGCAGTGTTGAGAGTGGAAAGGCAAAGGAGCTTCCTTAAGCCAGAGACAGTCAGAATAATACCGGAAATGAGGCAATGCTGCCTTCCAAATAAAAGCATAAAATTTGTCACTGTCACTATTAATGTTGTCATTATTAATATTGATGAAATTAACACTTAACCACCATTTACTCCAGAGCCAGAGTGCATGAACAAATGAGGGTCTGAGTGAATAAATGAGACCCAAGTGTGTGTCCTTATAGGAAGAGGAGAGGAATGGACTTGAGCTGCATGCATTCTTAAAGTGTAACCTAATCCATGGTCTCTGATCTGCTTCTCAGAACCAGAGAAGATGAAGTCGATGTCCCAGCTGGCCGTTCTGTCCCGGCGTTGGAGCCCTGCTACAATGAAGCTGGAGCCCTTCCAGGAAGTGGTTCTGGAGAGCAGCAGTGTGGAAGAACTTAAGGAAAAGGTGTGTCTGTGTCTGGTTGTCTGTTTTCTTGCATACTGAGTGTTTCTCAAATAGTTGATTTGATTTTAGTAGATTTTGATACACTCCCTGTCTCCCCCTCTGCCTTTGTTAGACTGTCTCTGTCTCACTGTCATTCACACAGCTAGACAATGGTTTGGCATTGGGATCATCTTCCTCACCAATACTCCTTAAAACGTATGACTCCAGTAGCTTAACTTGACTACTGCCTATCAGAAATTAAAGGCTGGATGTCAACTAATCTAACTTTGTTCTTTTTGGCCCACCAACTTTTATTAACAACATCTAACTTAAGGGTTATCTTGGCAACCTATCAAACTATGTTAATCTGGGTGATAAAATCCTGGGTGTGATATTTGGCTCTGACCTCTGTTTCAGGCTACGTCCACACTAAGCCGTTTGATTTTGAAAATGGTGTTTTTGTGTCTAGCATTTTCTAAAAGCTCGCCGTTTACACTAAACCACCAAAAACGCATACTTTCTTCCATGGGCATGCACAGACCACTTAGGCCGGCTTACACCTGGATCAGGTGACAGTAAAATGTCATCGCCTTCAAAAGTCTTCGTTTTCGCTATCCACACTACAACGCGAGGCCAGTGTTGTCAAATGTATCCACTTAGGAGAGCGTTTTCGGAAAGCTCAGTTTTCGAGGGTCGAAAACACTGTTGGTGTGGATGGAAGGCCAAAACGTGAAATACAACTGCATTTGTATATATCTCTTTGCTCTATAGACAGGTTGTGATGATTGCACCACATACATCAGGGGTGGCCAATCATGTGCCATGGAGGGCCGAGAGTATGCAGGTTTTCATTCCAACCAAAGAGTACAGCAGCTGATTTCACTGATTAGAAGGTGTGCTAATCAGTGAAATCACCTGCTGTACTCTTTGGTTGGAATGAAAACCTGCATACTCTCAGCCCTCCATGGCACATGATTGAACACCCCTGACATACATCAATTACTTATCACTCTGAATGATATGTAAGGCCATTTGTGACTCATTCTTTATTCTGTTTGCAGCTTAGTGAAATAAGTGATATTCCTCTTGAAAACCTGGAATTTGCAAAGGTATGTGAGTTGCATCGCTTCACACAGGACTACATAAATATATATGTAGAGCTTATGTTTTTTTCTCCCACCTTCTAAGCCATTTTATAATTTACTGAGCATCTTTTTGCCTGTCCTCTTCAGGGGAGAGGAACATTTCCTTGTGATATCTCTGTGTTGGAGATCCATCAGGATTTGGACTGGAACCCTAAGGTGTCAACCCTTAACGTGTGGCCTCTGTACATCTGTGATGATGGAGCTGTGGTCTTCTATAGGTAAAAATTTGGACACATAGAGAGTCTGTACCCAAATACAGATTGATGTGTTTTTCTTTACCAATTTTCTTTCATTCATTTGACTGACTTAAATGAGCATGGTCATCTGTCAGCATAAAATAGATTTGGGGGTTATGAATCATTGCTCACCAAAATAACTAACAGGATGGAGATGACTCTCCCCATTGGAATGTATTAAACTCTTAACATAGGGACTCATGAGGCATCGGCTACTCCAATGACACAATTCAATTCTACAGTAATTCAATTCCACAACTATCTTGGTCAGGTTTACTGTGATCTCTGTCTCTGCAGGGACAGCACTGAGGAACCTATGGAACTGTCGGAGGATGAGCGCAACGAGCTGATGAAGAAGGAGAGCAGTCGTCTGCTGAAGACTGGACATCGTGTCAGCTACTCTCCTCGCAAGGAAAAGGCCCTCAAGATCTACCTGGATGGAGGCCCTGCTAAGGACCCAGGACAGGACTGAAGCACAGAGCACCTGCTCCTCGTTAGATTGATTGCCTGCCTGCTGCAATGTAGTTGCACGGGACTCTGTCTTGAGTGTGGGGCCCCATCTTGACTTGAACATGGTATGAGGCTGACGTGCTCTCACCCTCCACTCTGAGCTTGAGTATTGGCTCAGAAATCCCATTGTGCACTATAGTGTATTGTACTGTAAAGTTTAAAGGGAAGTACAAAAGCTATTCAATACAAAAAAATAAAATCAAATACTGTATAGACAAATCAATTGAACGTAACGCTGCAGAGATGGATGTTAGAACTGTGAAACTGGAGAGAAATGCATCCATCACTGTCTCTGTTTATGTCGCCTGTCTCCTTTCCCATGAATCTCTATCTTTCAGTGTCCTCTCTGCCACTGCATGTTTCTCTTCCTGTTTTGGACATAGTGTTGATTAAGCTCATCTGTGAATATCTTGTAAATCCATATTCTCACACCTCCTTAACACTCTACCAGTTGAATCATGTGTATCCTACATTGCTCACCCCCCCTTAGTGACTATAAAACAACATGCAACTAAGAACTATTCATCCAGCCCTCCTCAATCCCTTTTCTTCCAGTGAGGCTAACTTCACTTTTTCAACTTCATCTTTGAGTAGTTAGTCATTCATACTCAACATTTGGCGATTCAAAAATTGAATAACTAACCCAGAGGTTGTTTCTGCTCTTCTCCCATAATGTCGCAGAGTAATATTTCGTTATGGGTCGTCCTTACTGCTGCTCTTACGCTTTATAGGAGCTTTGCCTCTTACATCACTTCCACAGGATTTTACTAGTGCATAGGCTATTGGTCCTTTACTACCAAGGACAACGAAACAAAACCCAGTAGACTATGTTATAAATCTCCTTTTTTTTTGTTCATTGTAAATTATTATTTTGCTCCAGACTTAATGATCCAATTAGGTCTTGTGAGAAACCTCTGGCACACATTTGTTGTTTGTATTTAACCTTTATTTTAATTTAGAAAGTTCATTTCTTGATGTCTTTTTCGCACCATGTGAACTGGGTGTGCATCTCTAGTGTCCTCCGCATGTGTGTGATGTTGGATGAGGGGCAGGAGCCCTCTCTTGTTTTTGTCAGAGAGAGTGAGGTGGTTTTGGCACTTCTACCTGCTGCTTGATAGACTGACCAGAGGTTGTAGAAAGCCTGTTGGACTTGATCTCAGTCTGGGCAACTGCTCTGCAGCCCCTCTGGGCTTCTGATGCTGCCACCAGCTATTCACTGTAGAAATGCCAATATCTGAAAAAAATCTTTTTTTGTTGTTTATTTCTTTGAGATTTAAATCCTGTGTGAAAATAGTTTAAGATGATTTTAGAAATGAATTAAAATGCTTTTTTTCATAACTGCAGTTTTCTGTCAATGTAAATTAAACTGAATTTCTCACTTAAGTTGAATTTATATGTTGACCTTGGTATGTGTCAAAGCAAATGCTAGTCACTTTTTAAGAACAGATGTCTTGGTGTTTAAAACTTTTTATTTTCTTAATTGCAAGAGTTGTACAAGCTATATGTGCCAGGTTGCAGGTGCTCATGAAGAAGAAAAAGACAGGTTACACTTGACAGTATGCAATGTATCGTCCAGCACCAGTATAGATGCACAAACATCAGGTATTGCTTTGCATTGCTGTTGTACCTGATTTGGAGATGGTCAGGGTAACAGTGTGATAGGAATTCTACATGATCTTGATAGCCAGCATGTACATGAACAACATGGAGTGATGGGTAGGACAAGTGGGAAAAACAAATGGCATAGTCAAGTTTAAAAAAAGGCACAGGAAATGAATATCCGGTATTTCCAGGCTGTATGGACACCAATAATCCACCAACAGATCTCAACAATTATAGAGGAGCCAGTATAGAGGCACTGCCAGTGCATTCAAGGATATTTAAGGTTGACCAGATTATTTAGAAAATGGCCAGGATTTGGTACCAAATTTAATAGGTCAAACAACAAACTAGAGCACTCTATGTTGTGTTCTGGAAAATTTGTTTTGTGCTACGCAATAGCGCAGCAAAAATAAATACTCCCACCTTCTGTGGGGGAGAATGCAAATCAAAGTGCATCTCTATTGTCAGGCGTAAACTTTTAGACAAAATATTAAATAGTGAGGGGGGAAACAATTCCAACAATATTGGAGAAGCCTGGCAAATGTTGAGGAAGATTATATGGCGTGAACCTTACGTACAAAGAGCAGATTCAGTGGTTAAGATATGTGATCAGAGTTTTGAAGAATGCATAGATGTCAATTTCTTCAGCTCGGTCGGTTGCATATGTAGACAATGATAAAAAAAAAAAAAGGGCATTGCCTATCCTGGCAACTCGGTGGAAATAGGCCCATTAAAAGCAGTTCAGCAAGCACAATCAGCACTCATATGTATAATATATAAAAGATTGTAGGGAAGGTGCAACAGGGTTGTTGAGGGCTTGGGTTGTGCAAAAACAAACCTCTGTGGTACAAAACAACACAAGAACATTGCTAGTGGAGCAAATCCATTGCTATAAGGATGAAGCAGCAAGATGTGCCAAAGCAGTTTCTCAAGCTAAGCAGGGACAATGAATGAAATGGTAAAAAAACCCCTAACCAGTGGCTAGGTGAAGACTTCACGTCCTCTGTCTTCAGAGGCAGCAACATGTACACATAACCTTCGAGGATGCAAAGCTACTATCCCAAAGACGATACAACCAAGTTTTGAAGTCATAACAGCCATTTATAGTAAACAGAGTAAACAAACCAAATTCTTTACCAGTTAGGAAACAAAACTCTACATAACGAAATGGCTTAGTTTGTGAAGGTGGACAGGTCAGGAAAGAATTATTATTGAGGGGACGGGGAGGGCCAGGGATTGAGAAATGCAAGCAAACATAAGCCAGCAATTTACAGTCCAATTATAGTCCACACCAACCTAAAACCTGACCTGGTATTTTGTCCAACTCTCAGCGGTCTGTATGCTTTGTAAATCTCACTGTGCCATAGGAAGACGTGGTAGATGAAGCATATCAAAGAAAAGTCTTAGATACACTGAACTAGCAGCTGAGTCTCAAATGTGAGGCTGCGAAACCATACATCCCGTTGAAGTCGTATGCCTTGGATTTGGAGCCACATCCACCACCAGTTTACTCAGGGAGTGAGGGTTTATTGGCCAGAGTGCAAAGGTCAATTACATCAGGCAGAAAAAGCAGCAGGAAAGAGCAGCTAGTAACTTAGTTAAGAGGTGTATCTCTTAACTAAGATAGGAAGACTAATTTATCATATGATGTCTTAGTTTAAGGGTTAAGGTTTCTTTATTAGTACCCGAGGGTCAATTTGTTTTGCAGGCAGGAGATTCGGCGTTCAGAGTTAAAAAGACATGAAATCACAACATTAGCTATGGTAGCAGAGGTCATATTCTGTCTGATCAGTGTGGAGGCTAGTGGGTCTAGGAAGCCAGAACATACTATTGCCTAGCTAATACCATTTTATTGGTCACACACGAGGCGTCATTTTGTCTGCTTCCTGGTTCTCCAACTGCGTGGTTAAAGCAGTGAGACCGGGAACTAGGGGGCTGCATGTTTTTTGTCAGTACCTTTTATATAATTTATATATACATTTTAAGAAACCTTTTCAAGTGAAGCATCGTGTACTTTAGAGCACATATACTTCTTAGCAATCCCATTTCTTCAGTAATTCAGGTTCAGCCATGTTCCATGTTGTTACACTCCACCACTCTGGATAAAGTTAGCAAACTGGAAAAGCTATTACTCGTTGCAACAAAGCACAGAATAAGCAATGACCAAAAGAGCAAATCTTACAGGTGAGGCATGGACATGGGATGTGCATCTTCAGTGTTAGAGTCAGTGGAGACCCCTCTGTCTTATTGTTTACAAGGTAATCTGAATCAATTCAAGCTATGTCTAGACTATGTAGTCTATCTCTGAATAAAAAGTATCTGTCAGGTCCTCTTCACTTGAATCCTGTCCCTTTAGGCACAGGGACCCTCGCCTGTCAAAAGGGCAAAGTACAATGCTTGTGAGTAGAACAGTGTAATATGAATAGTAAAAGCTGGTGAGTGATATACATGAAAAGCTTCAAATATCTAAGACTTATCTGAATAGAGACATTGTTCACCTATTACTGAATCATTCATTCATACTGCCCTTACATTTATCTACAAAAGGTAAGTGACAAGTGACTGGACGATGGCCACTGGACTCACCCAAGGGGCTGGCACTGGAGATCCCCAGCACAGGGGCAGTGTTCCCTGGGTCCCTGTCCCTCCATGTCCCAGGACAGCAGCTCCATCAAGTGGTTAGGGGAACCGTAGCAGCGCTCCCGCTCAATGGGCTTGGCCAAGCACACAGGGAAGAGCAGAGCTGACCACACACATACAGAGCAATATGTTAGGTAAGCCATGAAAATGAAACATGAAAACACAACAAGAGTTTCTTCATCATGACCAAAAGAAAGGACACAGGCAAAGTCAGTTCAACATAGCATGACTCACTAGTGTATGCCTCAGTAGATGTGTATGGCTACTCTTAGAGGGAGCTATACCTTTATGGAAAGCACAACACAGATCTGTGCTGCAATCACTCTGGTATTGGCAAATGCTGCCAGCCTCCCCTTTGGTGGCGTTTTGACTGCACTGGCCCCACAAACACATCTGTCCCCCACAGCACTCCTCATCCTTGGTACAGGGCTGAAACACAACGATAACATGATCCTACAGGCAAGCCACACAGTCTTTTTCTAAAATGTAAATGATATGTTAAAGTGGTATCAACTGGCACTAATCCAAGAAAACTGCTGGGGATACAATTAATGGTGTACTGGTTGCCACGATGCAGTGTTTTTCACTGCAGGGCTTTGACATTACACAGGCCTTGTCCTGTGTGTGTATTTATCTCTGATTGGCAGGTTTCCAGTATCTTTATCCTTGCGTGTGCATGGCTTGTTACTCTGCCTCGCCAAGAGCACTTCCTCCAAAGGAGGCACTACAGAGCTAGCGGTTCTAACAATCTTAGTCTTAAATAAGACAAAAGACGAGAGGGCGCGTCTCTACAGAGAAGACTCTCATAACCATTATTGTTTCTTTTCTGTTTGTCCTCTGAGAGAGCAGAGGTAGAGGAAGAGCTTTTAACCTTGTCACACGTGGTGTCCTTTGACGTGAATCTCGCAGGACAGAGTGCTCACAAATGATGCACTCCAATTACACTTGTGGACACACTGCAATGCAGTCAAAGCCAGCTGCAAGGCCAGCTGCAAATGAATGACTGAGTATGTGTGTTTGTGTGTGTTTGAAAGAAAGAGACCCACTACAGGAAAATTTGAGAAATATGGTTTAGATGTTGACCAAAAATAGTGAAGGCCTCGATACACAACTAACTAAATTCACCTACCACATCAATAGCTTTGCAAAGCAGACACTTTGACTTGTGTGTCTCATAGAAGCAGTACCTCCCCTTCTCACAGTCCTCATCAATGATGCACTCCTAAAGAGAAGGGAAAACAAGATTTTGCTCAACATTCAGGCTGCACTGTTGTGCAGAGAAAAATGCTTTGGATTGCTATCAAGGGTCAAAACAAACTATCACTGAAAAATAATAAATGTGTCTAGGTCTAATATAACACCTACACCTAAGATAAGCTTTTCAGTTACAGGGCTTTGTTGCACATAATTAGGAGGGCAGGGAACATCTATTTATGAAGAGGCATGCTCCAGTGTTATTTGTGCCTCATGTGAGCAGCCTTGTTGTTTTAACTAGGACAGATTCCTGTCACAGAGTTACCAAGCAAACATTAATTTAGCTCTCCTGTCTTGCTACTACTTATCTGATAGAGTGCCATGCAAAGCACTGTCCTGCCCATGTAGAGTTTTGACACAAAATATTAAGTATAAAAGTAATCAGATGACTAGAAGTACAGCATATTGACTGAATCATTGCTATTATTATGGGATGGTGTTTAAATGAAATGGCACACACTTTTTATTTTATTTGTTTATTTATTTTATATTATTATTATTATTATTATTATTAATTATAATAACAAGCAGCAAGAGCAGAAAGAGCAGAGAGCAGACTTGCAGCATTATTTAGCAATATTTAACAATATTCTAACAAATTTGTATGGTAAGCACTTTACTACATGCGCTGAAAACATCAGCTGCTAGATAGTGCAGAAACTTTAAAAACCAGCTGACATGCATTTCATTATAGCCCTGCATTTCACCATCATTCATTTTTCATTTTATACATAGCAAAGCCCATTAACTGACAACACACAGGTGTGGCTTATAGATAGATGGTCAATCAGTTCATTGAATGTTACAGATCTGGTTCTGTAACATTGTTCCAGACAAAAGAACTTAAAGGACATGAAACTTAAAAGGACATGAAACAGAAACAATAACAGATCGATCATGTTCAACCCATCACTGACTTTAGGACTTCAGGAGACTTTAGGAGGGTGACTGAACAGTCAAAGATCAAGGGAACAACATGAAGTCTGATTTTCCTTTTCAGTCCTGTTAAAGACTGTAGGATTAACAGGAAGGAACTTACGTGGTCAATATTATTTCCCTTGCCACTGGACTGGCTGGCAGTTGTGGTAAGGTGGGATTCCGTTTCCCTAGTAATGTTGTTTTTCTCCTGTATGAGGGTATGGTATGGCAGTTGTTTAGTTTTGTATCTACGAGGGGAACAGACTCTTTTCCACTTGGTACAGGTATAAACCTACCTCATCTTCTGTCTCCGAGGTCTGGACAGGTTGATTGCCAAACACTGTTTCAGAGCCACTTTCATTATGATGACTTGGAGGAAGGTTATGGGAATGGAGGCTGAAATCGACACTCTCGTTGACCCTCTAGAAAAGATCGGATAGGTCGTCTCAAGTTTCAGGTGCAAGAAAATCAATACATGCATTGAGAAATCCATTCTGGTTTCCTATCAGTGTTGGAGAAGTGTTGGAGAACCACAGTGGTGTCCCTGCTTTATATTTCTGGTCTGTATGGTAGATCTTACAAGTATTTTCAAACCATCTTTACAATGTCATCAGTGATTCACTTACAATAAATGTGACAGCCAATAAAGACACAGTGATAAACAATGGTATATTATTATTATTATTATTATTATTATTATTATTATTATTATTATTATTATTATTATTTATTATTATTATCATCATCATCAGTATTATGTTTACTATGTTGGTTGCTTACTTGGTGGTTGGCGTCTTCCAGTTTCTGCTGCGTGTCATCCATCAGTTGCTCCACCTCCACAAACATGTTTAATTCTGTCCGCCCCTGGTCGGAGTTGTCCTCCAGAATGTGACTGATGCCTGAATCCACTATTTCAGGGAGGATGCCACTGATGGGTGTTGTAAGCCCCAGGACTAGCAGGGTGAGCCGCAACATCGTGCTGCTGCTGGTGGTGCTGCTGCAGACTGTGGAGGGTGTGGTGACTGGTGAGGTGCTGACAAATACCAGCGTCACCGGAGCTGAGGTGTGTCTCCATATAACTGCAGCATGACTTCTCTAAAAAAATGTCTATTTTCTGTATCAACTTGTAAATGCACGTAAACATTTCTGAGCCTTTCTGAGAATAAGTGTTGGGCTTTTTAATCAAAAATGTGGCAAATTACTCCGTGCTTGTTACTCATTTCAAAAGTAGGATTAATGCAATCAATTGGCTTAATAGGTAGTTAGTACCCCTATTACCCCAGGTGCCCCTATGATCCAAATATCATGTATTGTAGAGGGCATATGCATATGCACTCTGTGGATAATATGATGTGGTTTTATTTATGAAACAAAAGGAATAAAACTGTTAATCTGTAAAACACATTTCTGGGCGCAGTAATGGCATCCCCTTGGTCACGCGGGAAGCGCACAGTTCAAGTTAGTTTAAATACAATCTTATTTAGAAAACAGCAAAAATAATTTTGGCTTATAATGTATGGCTAAGTAATGTAATGAAATGAAGCAAATATGAGAATGGATTTATTTTGAGTCCTGTAGTTAATATGAGACATGAGTGATTGACATTTTAATGCGTGTTTATCCACTAAAAATATTTTCTCAAAAAGAGAAATCTGCAGACAGATTCATCAACGTGCTTTTACATGGTTGCCTTACAAGTTACTGAAGATTGAAAAACGGCTATTCACCAAATATCCAATTAACTTTCTCAATATCTGTAATATCCTTTCTGAAATTTTAAAAGTAATTATTTGCATTGCTCGTCACTAGAAAAGTAATCCAGATACTGTAGTAATGTGTTACTGTGTAATGTTTTGCAAGCCAGCAGTGCAAGTTTCCCACACTGGAACCTTGTCTGCGTTTCAAAAATGTATGGCTTCAAGGGAGATGGAAACAAGCGCACCTCATCCTGACACACCTAAATCTGAATCTAACTAAACTGCCGGAGTTAATTGAATTAAAGCCCAAACTTCAATCATTTAACCTGTGTATTGGAGGTGCATGTCGGTGCTCTGACCACAAGATGGCCTCATTTGCCTTCGTAGTAATGTAGCCTGCTACCACAGTCATCACCAATGTGTTGGCGAGCTGTGA